>CAUYQV010087531.1:0-39068 GCA_963574575.1 Galagoides demidoff | reverse complement strand
TTGATACAATGATTAACCAAATGACATGAAATTTATGTTAACCAGCTTGATGAAAGTGTTTCAAATTGTATATGAAACAGCACAATGTACCCCATGTTTGCATCAATGTATACAGAGATCAATTAATAAAAAAAAAAAATTCCTATCTGTGCTCTCAGGTAACATGATCAAGTCCTGGGGAGACAGGATCTGGCCTGAGTCCCAGAAGATCAATCTCTGATGGTGCCAGGGAGAAGCATGCTGGCACTGAGTTTCTGATGGGGTGCTTGAGCAGGTCTGATGTCCCTCCACTTTGGGTGAACCTTGCTCTAACGGAGAAGCTGGGCAAGGAGCACCAGGGAGAGCTGGAGAGCAGGGAGCTCACAGTCCAAACACCCCTTATTCTGCTGCAGCTTTTTAAGAGGAAGGATTTGAGCCCAATCTCTGTGGAAGCCCTGGTGTAGCATGTGCACTGATAGGGGAGAAGCTTCAGCTCCTGAGAGCTCCAGTTCAGTCACTCAATCATATCTCTCAGCAGTCATGGGAGGGATAGGAGTAGAGAAGAAAAAATTCTGAATGGATTAGAGCTAGCACTCAGGTCATCTCCATGCCTCTTGCCAGATGGCAACCTACCCAGAATGTCAAGCTCTGGGGTCGCATAGATACCCCAGAACCCACCAGCCCTCATGGTCCTCACCATCTGGGCTAGAGGTGGAAAATGTTTTTATAGGAAGGAGTGTGATGAAAAGTAAGAGGATGAAGCTGCAAAGGGAGGACAAAGGTGCACAGCAGGTGGAGAAGCTATATGGCTCCTGTCACGTGGCTCCAGTCGGTGGCAATGGGAAGCAAACCCCAGGGGCTGGCAGCCTGGTGCTGTGTGCTAAAGAAGGTTCTACTTCACTAATGGTAGCTGCTGTGGGACTTGTGAGGGTAGAAAGGCTCTCTAGTACCTTGGGACCTGCTAACTGCCGAAGATGTGAAAGAAAAGAAAACACACACTCCCACCCACAGTTTTGGTCAGGCTCCAAGCTCCTTGCAGGCTGATCTTTGCTGACATCTTGCTCATTCTTGTTCTGCTCCACAACTGTGGAATCTCTCGTAGGTTCTGGCACCTTTTCTATGGAAGTATACCTGGTAACCAGATCTATGATTTTTTTCCCCTCCCCTTTTTATCTAAAGCTTGTCTTTTCTTTCTGAGATAAGTTGACAGCTGATCTCTGTGGTCAGCCATCTTGTCTCTCTGCTGTAAATGTTTCTATTTATTGTAGTACTTAGGACTTTTTCCAGCCAGGAATATAGTAATAGAAGAAAGGGGATTTATTAGAATTATGGTTTTGCCAAATGTATAAGTTTTCATCATTTGGTTTACCCTTCTTCCCCCACCCTAGGTTCATCATCGGCATTTTTCTTCCCTGAGTTTTTTTCCCAAAAAGGTTGATCCTTGTCAATGGTACCACAGGGTATTCTTTGTATATGGCTTCAGTCTGAGATTCAACCAATGGAAGATTATGATAGGAGATTGGAGGGGGAGAGGAAAACATCAATGTATTTCTGTCTTTGCCTTCACTGCTCTGGAAGGACTTTCCTGGCAGTCTCAGTATCTCGGTCACATTTCTAGCTCTCTGTGTGTCAACCTAGGAAAAGCTTCAGAGAAAATATCTTTGAATATTCCAGGCTTACTTAGGTATAAGAAAGAAAGATTATAATGCAGAATTCACGGACTGACAAACCACCAATGGATTCAGTGAGGTAAGGGTAAGGGAAGCTTTTATTAGCAAAAAGATACTTATATAAAATTCTTAGAAATGAACTTCATTGGTCCAGAAGTTCAAAGTCAGAATTGTCAGTTTATTGGTAGAGACACCCTTACTAGATAAGTGTTCTCCCAAAAACATCTTATTTGAGTTACCATGCTCCTAATGAATGTCCAGGGTTAAATCTTGTCAAAGCAGGAGATGTTAGAAGGATGTACAAAGGTTTTTAGAAAGTTGTCAGAAAGAGTTGTTATCTCAGACATTCAAACATGAACCTTTTCTTTTTGGGGCCTTTCTGGTCTTACTTTGTGTGGATCTGGCAAAAGTTAGTTCATCATAGTATCTGCAACTTTCACATTTCTCCCTTTTGATCAAGATCTTTCCCCGAAATCCTTATTGACCAATTAAGTTTTGACAGGTTTTAAGTTTCCTAAGTGACAGGAAAGACCTTTCTCAGTTAGGTGGTCTTGTTCCATATTGAGGGGAGGTGATGAACAGCAAGAACTGTCAAGACACTTCTAGTCACATTTCAATGGCAAAGAGGCCAGAAAGGGAAGCTTGCCAGCTTATTTTGCCTGGATTTCATCCTTATATTTGATTTCGTAGGCATTGACTTTCAACTCAAGGATTTAGACTAATAACATTATGTCAGGAGTTGTATTTCTATAAAGATTTGACAGACAATAGGCACACAATTAAAAAAGAAAAATACAAACCCCCCAGAATAGCTATATGACAATTCTAGTTTGCGTGATTATTTTTGAGCATGTACTTAGACTTAAAGGCAAACACCTAAACAAATCAAATGGCCATGGAGAACTAGATGAGACTTGAGCCAAGTGTTTTGTTTTCTTGTTTTATGTAGCTAAGTCTCGTGGTACCCAGAGGAGTTTATCCAGGTACAAAATAGCGCAGACACTACCTTGCTCAGGTAATAGATAATCAAGGACAAATTTCTTATGTAACACTACCCTTGAAAAGGAATTTAATGAGTAGCTCTGTGTAGCAATAGCCTTTGCAGTGGAGTCTGAAAGAATTCCTAGTACATCAGATAAGTTTCCTACATATATATATTTTTTATAGTGGCTACATCATGGCGCACAAGATCTGCCAAATGAATTAGATATAGAGACCCATAACCTGCTAGGTAACTCATGTTTAACATGTTATTGTAATAAAGGGAGGTTGGTCCAAAAATTACTTCAGTGATAACTTTTAGATTATTATATATGATGATGGCCAAATATTTTGATCCATACTGTCTTCCTTTGATGTGTCTACACATTGTCTAGAGACCAATTTTGAGGTATTTTGCCCACATCCAATAGGGGCACAGACAATCCTTTCATCTATGAGTTTTTGGCATACAGTAGAATTAAGATAGGGGTTGGTTATATTAATACATATTGCTAGTAGCCTTCCCTCTCAAAATTAATCCCAGAAATTTTTCTACATATGTTACAGAGACCTAGAGCTTTCCCCCTGTGGCAAAAGACGTAGCATTATTTTGGAGGAAAAAAGTAAGAAATAAAAGTAACGAAAGTATATACAAGCCTGGTCCAGACGCCATGAGAAAATGTCATCTTTGTAGATGTTGTCTGCTTCAAATTCTAGAGGTTTTAGTTTTGATTTGTTGATAGAAGTGCAGGTCTGCTCAAGAGCTCATGTTTTCTTTAGATGTGATACATGTACCTAGGAATCAATTCCTTTCAGCTTGGAAAGGGAGATTGGTGAATATGCCTGATGTGGGCCTTCCCACTGAGGTTGGAGGCAGATGTTCTGTAAATGGAGACAAAATCTCCTGGTTGTAGATTATGGTGCTTTAGGTCATTGTGTCTTGAGACAATACATTGGAAATATTATTCTACCAGGGTATAATTTTTATTCATAGCTTTGCCAATATCCTAAAAAATATTGAAGAATTCCATTTCATATTAATTTTGGATCAAAAGAAGTTGGAAACAAATGCATCATTTGTGCAGCGACTACCTCGAATGGTGAGAGCTTATGTAATCCACAGGGAGTGGCCCTAAAGTCAGAAGCACCATAAGGTGGCCTTCTGGCCATGGCAAGTGTAAGGTTTCCACAAACTTTGTCAATCGTGTTCTAGGAGTACTGCTGATGGGTCCAACTAGTTCAGGGGACTGAGGATGATAAGCACAATGAAAATTCTGTAAGATTGGCTGGATAGCACATACTTGCTTTTCACTTGTCTAATAAAATGACTTCCTTGGTTTCTGTGGAGCTTGAGGGGATTTCCTTACATAGGGGTTGTCTTTTCTAATAAAGCTTTGGCTACTGCTGAGGCAGTGCCTCATTTGGTGGGGAAGTCTTCAACCTAATGGAAGAATATACAGATCAAAGCTAAAAAATAACTGTACCCATGTGAGAGGAGTAAGTGGCTAAAATCCATTTGCCAAACCTCCAATGGCCCATTGGAGGAGCCCTCCAATGAAGGGCCATTGGAGGGCTTCACACATTGATTTTCCAGAATTGAATTTAGGACAGGTGGTACATTTTTTGACCCCTTTATTGATGTTCCTTTACCAGAATTGTTTCATGAAAGTAAATAATCATATTTTCTATAACCCAATGACTTAAATAATGTATAGTAGTAAATAAAAGAAATTTCATGGCCTCTGGAAGGATAGATATTTTATTTGATTCAAATTAGAATTCTATCCAGCTGCTGCTACTTTTCTAATTTTGTTTTTCAGTTTCTGATGGCCAATTCTGTCCATCTATGGTAAATATCTTAAGATTATATTTTGGGATTCTTTCTAAGTGAGCCATGACAGAAATTCGATAAGTAAAACCTTTAAGGGTAGCATTTTTTTCTGTGTGATCAGCAAGGTGATATTTCTCTGGCTGCCACAGAGTCTGACTTTGAATTGTCTGAAACTTCGATAATGACAGAGCAGTAGGTAGCGGAACTGCATCTACTAATTCTTTTACATATAGCTCATTCTTTCTTTTATCGCCATTGAACGTGAGGAAAACTTTGTTTCCGCAGCATTCTGAAATAATAAGCAACCCCAAAGGTGTAAACACCTACTGTATTGATAAACATTAACAGTCTTTCCCTTGCCAATGAGATAGATTCAAGGGAGGGCAAATAGCTCTGCATGCTGGGCTTAAGTGTTTAAAGTCAAAGTCACTGCTTGAACAACTTCAAAGGAACTAGTGATTGCACAGCGAGCACATTACTTATCAGAGTAATTTTGTAAGTATGAGCCATCTGCAAAACAGAACAACTCAGCATTGTACATGGGGAGACCTTTATACACCTTTCCAAGGTTAAAAAATAGCTGTCAGATTTAAGTAGTCATGTGGTGTTTCATCTGAAGAAGATGGCCAGAGTGTTGTAGGGTTAAGGTATTAGACCATGAGTGACATAAGACCAACAATTAGGAGAAGTTCATAAGAAGTAAGTCTACTGGCAGAAAGGTGCAAAGTGTGATGTGATAGATCCCTAGAGGTTTGTATCAGCCTTGGTGTTTTGGGGTTAAGATCCACAAAGTGTTTCCTTCCTTTTTATGAACAAGGTAGAGGGGGAAAAGGGAGTTTATAGTTAAGATGATCTAAAGCTGGAAGATTTATAAGCTGCTATTTCACTTAGCTAGAGACTTGCTCTGCCATTCTGCCCATAAAGCAACAAGTGTTTGGTTCAGCAGTGAGGGGGTGACATTATTTTTGTTTTCTTAATAACATAGCAAATGAAGAATTCGGGGAGTCAAAGGAAGCCAGGGTCAAGTCAGCACAGTTTGTCAATTCTAAAATTCTTTTCCCATTTCAGAAAAAAAAAAAAAAGAGAGAGAGAGAGAAGAAGAAGAAGAAATTATAGAATATCATTGTTTCAGAAAATAAAAACCAAGGATGTGAATTGGAAGAATGAAGAAGGAAAAAAAAAAGAAGAAAATTGTCTTGGAGAGGGCCAGGACAAAAGGAATGGGCTGTGAAACAGAAGCAGTTAAGATTTGTTGGAAACTCCCACTATTTGTATCTTTTTTTTTTCCACCCTGAGGCAGAGGATAATTAAGGCTAGTGGTGTTAAAAGTTGATTAAGACCTTATTCCCAATTAAAGAAGTTTCACTGGATAATTAAATGATAGAAATGAAAAGAGCTCCTGCAAATTCTCAGAGACTATTCATTAAGAGTGGTCTTCAGACTGGGGAGAAAGGGAGAGGGCTTGAGGAAAGGAGACAATTCGTTTGAGGGGTAATAAATCATTAGGGAGAATATATAGTCATAAGGGGCAGGAAGAACATTAAAGAATACATAGAACTAAAGGCTGTCTCATTATGCAGATGATGCTGGCCAGGTAATCTCTTGGAGCTGCCCTCGGAAGAGCAGATTTAAAAACCTGTCTGGGCATGGTGAGGGCTCCAGTTTCTTCTCTTTTCTGGTGGTAGATCTTTCCTAGTTACCTCTATCTTTCCTAGGTAGATTCATCCTAGTGATGAATCTTTAGGGTAGGGATTTAAGAGAAGAAAAAAGAAAATTCCAAAAGATAGTCCTCCCTACACTTTGTGGATAGAGGTGGGGACCAGAAAAGGCAATCAAGCTGCTTGATTCTAAGGCATCTTAGCATGTTCAAGTACTGGCTTGGGGGGTATTGTTTTCTAAACCCCAGAAGAATCATAGAGTGTATTCATTTTGGCGCTTCCTTTATTTTCCCCCCACTCATCATAATTGTCTACAGATTCTCAAGTGATAAGAAAGAGGATTTCTGTCAATGGCAGCATCTCTTTTCCAGTGGTCTGACTACCTACAGCAGTGGCCTGGGTCAGGAAGTCTCCTAGGGTTCTGAGGATCTTCATCTGCTGTCATGGAAGATTAAGAATTTTAGTGGTTTTCATTGTAATAGCGCTCTCAAGGGTGCAAGCAAACTGATTTGCCAAGTTAACTAGATCAGAAGTAGACATCATTTTCTATTCCATGTAAGTTCATTTGACAAACTAGAAAAATTCTCCAGAAAGGCAGTTCCCAAAAGGGAATTAAAGCCTACTAAGTAGACTCAACATTCATAGGTAATCCAGAATTTTCTTAAAAATACAACCTGGATCTTTCTGTAATAGTTTTGAGGCAGCTACTTATATTCTTGGATACAGGCCTGACATTTTTTCCATCTAGGGCTTTGGGAAAAGCCTGAGGAATAGTTTCATGGAGGTTTTTTTTTTTTTTTTGCCACACCTTATATTAACAGAAGACTATGAGATCTTCAGAATAAAAAGAAACAGTTTTAATTTTCTATTGGACATTTGGTCATATAGGGGAAAGGCCACCCCTAGTGTAAAATCGAAGTGTGTTCCAAGTAAGGAACACACTGTTATTTGTGCTTTGCAAGGCCTTTTGTGTGTACATATCTAGCAGTTTGGGGGAAAATCTATGACTATATAAGGGAAGCCAAGCGTATTTGCAGTAGGTAAACATATATATAACATACACTGCATGTTTACTTCAGGATGGGGATTTAGCACTAAAATGAAGTAGAATTTTTTCTTTATGTCAAAATGTGGAACACTGGACACAATGATAGGCCTTCTGTCCAATTGGAAGTGTGGGAGAGGTGGGTCATCTGGCATCCAGGCTGGTGTTAGTATGACACGATCATGACTTTCATGAGGTCAGATTTCACGAAATCCTTTTTCTTAGCATTTTATTCAGAATTCTTGCCATTGATACTCATTACTGACATTGGTGTGTAATGAATCAGTATTCAGTACTGATATTTTTTTTGTTGGGTCCTTTCCTGATTTTGGAATCAGGGTGATATTTGCTTCATAGAAAGAGTTGGAGAGGACTCCTTCTTTCTCAATGTTTTGGAATAGGTTCTGTAACATAGATGCAAGCTCTTCGTTAAAGGTTTGGTAGAATTCTGGTGTGAAGCCACCCAGTCCAGGATATTTTTTGTTGGTAATTTTTTTATTGTTGCAATTTTAATGATTGCACAGCTAAGGACACAATCAACAAAGCAAACAGATAGCCTTCAGAATTAGAGAAGATATTTACATATTGCAAATCTGACAAAGGGTTGATAACCACAGAACCATCTCACAAGAAGAGATGAATGGCCAACAAACACATGAAAAAATACTCACATCTCTAATCATCAGAGGAATGCAAATCAAATCACATTGAGATATCACCTGACTCTTGTGAAAACAGTACATATTACAAAGTCTCAAATCTGCAGATGCTGGCGTGGGTACAGAGGGAAAGGAACGCTTATACACTATTGTGGGACTGTAAACTAATACAAAATTTTTGGAAACAAGTATGGAGAAGCCTCAAAGAGCTAAAAATAGACCTCCTATTTGATCTCAAAATCCCATTGCTGGATAATCTATTCAGAAGAAAAAAAGAATCATTTTATCATAAAAACATTTGCACTATCTTGTTAACAGTACTCAATTTGTCATTGCCAAGATGTGGAAACAACCCAAGTGCTCACCAGCCCATGAAAGAACTGGAGTATATGTATACCATGAAATACTATACCAGTCTCAAATGAAGACTTTATATCTGTATTTACTTAGATGGAAATGAAACATTTTCCTTAGTAAAGAATCTTAAGAACGGAAAAGGAAGCATTTCATTTATTGAATATTAATTCGAAACTAATAGATAAATAACTACAGGCCAACACAAGAGTAAAAACACAATTTTAGTCAAGAAGGGGGTAGAGGGGAAGGCAGGAAGGGCATTTGGTAAGCTTCCACACATCAGGTACAATGTAGGGGGAAGGACTCAATTACAGTTCAGACTTGACTTTACAAATGCAAACAGTGTAGCTTAATCATTTATACCCTTTTATTATTAATCTAGTAAAAAATATAAAAACATGAAAAATAAAAGAAAATACAAATTCATCCTGGTGTCTTCTTTTCATTGATTTTAAAATGTACATGAGGGAGGACCATGATCTTTGAATACATAGCCTGTAAGGGTCTTAGGAAGGCAGGCCACTATTCCACACTTTGGCATTTTGTCATCCCATTCTGCTTCTTATAAGTATTTCTTGAGCAAAAATGCAACTCTATAAATCCTGTGAAGGAGTGCTTGTGGTTTTGCTTGGTTTGGGGTCCAACAAATGAAAGTAGAAGTATGCATGTGAAGGTTAGCATAAAATAAAGCCAAAGTACTTACCAGAAAGGCAAACTGTCTTTGTACTAGAGAGGACATGCCAGAAAAAATAACAAAGTATTTCACATTATCACAAGGGATGCAAGATCCTGTGTTAAGCCTCCTTATCACAACGAGGTCCCAAGTAAAAGGGAGCTGTTCCCAAAGGAAGGCAGCTCATCCTAAGATAAGAGACAGCTGGTCCCATGGGAGCAGAGAGACAATGGCTCAATTGTTGGGTCTCACCCGGCTCTGAGAGTTGCCAGCCTCTTCCAAAGGTAAGTGTACTTCAGGACTACTTCTCATACCAAATTATATCAACCCATAAAAAGACGCCAGAGAAAATATCTCTAAATGTGCTCAGTTTACTTGGGAATAAGCAACAGCTGTGATAATCCACAATGCATGGAATGGCAAGCCACCAGGACATTAGGTGAGGGGCTGAAGGAACTTTTATTAGCAAAAAGAGATTTGCATAAAGTGTTTAGAAGCAAAGCTTATCAGTTCAAGTTCAAAGCCAGAGTTATCAATGCACTGGTGAAACAGTATTCCTGGGCAAGTGTTCTTCTGAGAACATCTTCCTGACTTAATTCACTCTTTAGGAATGTGTAGTGATAAGCTTTAATAACGGAGGAGATGTGTGAAGATGAACAGTTTTGCAGACAGGTCTTAGAACATTTATCTCAGGTATATTACATTCACTTCCTTTCTTTTGGCCATTCCTCAAACTATTTTGTCTGAATCTGATGTAAATAGTCTTATCCTGGTATATGCAACTTTAATAAGTGAAATAGTGGTACAATTTGTTTTTGCTTTAGCTGGCCCAGGCCAGGTACGAACCTGCGAGCCTTGGTTTATGTAGCCAGCATCCTACCCACTGAGCTATGGGTGCCTCTCCATTTGTTTTTGTTGCTTCCCTCTTAAGGTAACTGTAAATGGGTTTCTGTTGTTTGTAGATCCTGGTTGTCTGAATGTTCTGTGCTGGTTTCCTCAATCATCTGTACACTACTGCAAATACTCCCTTTGTGAACAAATCTTGTGTCTGTTTCTGCCAGGGCACAGATTTATACTTCATATGACAAAGCCAAACCCTTTAGGGCATATTCAAAGAAGGGATTATAATAATTGGCCAAGGAGTTTATTTAAAGAATATTTGTTACATCTCTATAATAACAGCAAATTTTGAAAATGATAGGAATTTTTGATATGAAGTATGGATATTATTTTACAAATGAGATAACTAAGGTCCAGTTTTTTGTTGTTGCTGTTGTTAGTTTACTTCTTAGGTTTTCTTTATTGTCTTTATATTATTGATTTTTGATTTGACAAAAATCTCAGACTAGGTAAATGACAGACATAGACCTAGAACTAATAGTGACTGAGTTTTAGTTCAAAGTACATGTGTCTGCGTGGTGTGTGTTCAATGACACCCTGCTTCCCTAACAAAAGATAGAGATATTTTATATTAGTCATATTATTCATGACAAGTAACCATCAATAAATAAAGAAAAATCAAAGTTAATTCAGTTTATTTTTACCCCTTTTAAAAGAGTAGAATCTCTGTATTTCCACAGTGTTTTGGTCTCTTTTGATTTTAGTTGTGTTCAGATGGTTCAACACTCATTATCATGGTTGTTAAATTCATACCTCAGTCTCAGAGATGAGAAAACTTAGAGACGTGTATAAAGCCTTAAGTTCATAAATCATTTGTGACATATTGACATTTTACTTAAGAGAATACAGCAAAAATTCAGTCTGTATGTCTCCATTTTTTCATCTAAAATTCTATTGCCTAGTTTTAAGACCTTAAGTAAAATAACTTAGTAGGAAGTAGAGTACTTCCTACAAAAATCTTGTGTATATTTTAAACAGGGCTACTAATCTTGTAGATGCAATATTTTTTTTTTTAATTCAACAACCTCAGGTTCTGAGCTACATAAACAGCTTGTTTTCATTGAATGTTTGTTTTTCTTTCTTTTCAGTTTCCAGGTGACCAACTGAATTACCACCAGAAGGGATTTTATGTAGAGAGTACTTATTTATCTCATATGGAAAAGAGTATTCAAGCAAACAACAGAAATAAAAAACGCCTGATGAAGTCTAATCACCAAATTACTTCTCATGCAGTGGTTGCCTGATGTCCTACAAACTAAAAATGATTGAATGAGGTGGTTAGTACATTACCATGTTGTTTCTATTGATTGCTGCCAAACTATGAAAAGTACTGAAATGAATGCACGTTAGTGGAACACAAAATGCAAATGAACCCATTTGAAGGTAGGAGAAGCACAATTGGAAAAAATAAATTGTTGTTCTGGTTTCATTGGGTTGGTTTTCCATTTTTCCTTGGAGTCCATTGGGCTTCCCTACAATCCATATCTGGAATTCTTTAGCTATCATTTCCCTATTTTCATCTTGGCTGGGATCCAATATTAGGGAGCTGTTGTGCCTTTTTATATTTTGGGGGGACTTTTTTGCTTTGAATTTTTATATTTCTGGAGTTCTTGTTGTGATTCCTTCTCATCTGGAGCATCTACCCCTTCTTATTTGGGATTTTCTTTTGTTTAGATGGGGATTCCCCTAATCACTTATAGGAGTGTATCTGTAGCATATACATTGGGTAAGAACCTTTGCCTTTCCTGATGCGTGCTTTGATGGGGGTCTGGGTTCAGGATAGAAACCTTGCTTATAGATATCTTTAGTGTGACATTTTTCTTAGTTGCTAGTTATTTATAGGCTATAGCAGCAGTAAATGACGTATGTGGGCAGCATCACTATGAAGGAAAAGTGGAGGTCTTCATGTGAATTAGATTGGAATGCCCAGTTTAATCTCTGAGACAGCAGGTGATGCTTGTGGGTAAGAGTCAACCACAGCCTGTATTAGTGAGTTCATAAATATTGTAAAGGGCTATGAAAATGTGAAATTGACTAGGTGTAGAATATAAATGTCTTAACACAATAACTAAGAAAATGCCATGAAGGCTATGTTAACCTGTTGGATGAAAACATTTCAAATTGTATATAAAACCAGCACATTGTACCTCATGATTGCATTTATTGCTTTGTTTATGGAGGGTGATTGGCAATAGGACGTCTTCCTGAAAGGCACACTATTGCTGGAACTTCTGTATGTTTTCTAAAATTATACATTAGAATATTGATAGAAAGGGTAGAATGATTTGGGTGATCTTAGGGACATTCTGTCCAGATGACTAAACTCCAGGGACTTACAAAGTGAGTCATAGCTCGTGCTTCGTACTCCATCTTTTATGGCATAATGTTGTAATCTTCATATTTATTCAGAGTTGATAGGACATAAAATAACGTAATTTAAAGAATTCCTACTTCTAGAGGAGTTGGAGGTTAACAAATTCTTATGTTGAAGCCCAAAACCCCAGTGCCTCAGAATGTGGCTGTATCTAGAGACAAGACTTTAAAGAGGTGATTGAGTTATAAGACAGCCCATTGTGTGCTCCCCTGAGCCAATATGACTGGTGTTTTATAAGAAGGAAAAAGAAACAAACAAACAAAAACCCAGGCCTATTGGATCGCAGAAAAGGACCATGCAAGGATATAAGATGAGAAGGTGACCATCTACAAGCTGAGGAGGGGACCTCAAGAGAAATCAATCTTTTAGGCACCTTCATCTGGGGCTTGCCACCTCCTGGCCTTTAGCAAATATATTTGTTATTTGAGCCATCCAGTTTGTAGTATCTTGCTATAGCAGCCCTAGAAAACTATTATACACACACACACATGCGTGCACACACGCATACATATATACATACCATAAAACATATATACACATTTATATTTATTTATTTATAAAATGAGATATATAAATATAAATTGGACCAGATTATGTATCTTTTACCTTCTGAGCAGCATTTTTCTATATGAAGGAATTTACACAAACAGCAAGGAAAGGAGATTGATTTAAACCCCGATCATTTATGCCAAGATAGCCGAGTTTGTGGTACACAAATCAAAACCCAGTAGCTGATGCAAGTTGGTGATGATCTTTGAAGAAATGGCAATATTAAACGTTTAAGAACACACTGTTTTACTAAGTGAATTCAAATCACTGGACTATCATTTTAATACCTGCTCTTGCCTTTCATTTAGGGTATATGTTTTTCTGGGTGTGAGTTTGGAGGCAGGTGGAAATGGGCCGTAGAACATTTCTAAATACTTTTCCTAGGGAAAAATTTAAAAAAAACAAACGGAAGCCTCTATTGTCCTCCTCATTATCTAGTTTATTTGTTCTTCTGTATTAGGATTTTCTTTGGATCTAAGCATCAAACCCCCCAATAAACAGTAATGACACACTTTAACGTTCTCAAGTAACAGACTCTCATAGGTCACACTGACAACTTGGATTTTTGATTTTCCTCCTTTTTCTTTCTAAAGTCTACCCTCTAGTAGCCTCTTTAGAAGGAGAAGGTAAGGGAAAGATGAGGACTTCAGATACCCAGTGAATAGAGTGTGGCAGCCAGCCCATGAAAGATAGTGGCCTGTAAAAACCTATCCCAATGCATCTAATCTCCTCAATACAGACATTCTTGCTAATTCAAGCAGTAGAGTTCATTGCCCAGGGTAGACTCTGCCATTGAAATGATCTCTGGGTTGCCCCTTAGCTCACTTCTAAAAGCATCTGTTTTTTGTTGTTTACTTTTAATAAGTTCTCCCTCCTCACCTTTTCAGATCATTATTTTCTCTTTAAATATGTAAATATATTTAATACAAATCAAATATTACTTTTATAAGATACCTAACAGAAAGAAGTCATTCAGTTTTGTTAAACTAGAGTTTTATTATTGCTACTGAAACCCATAATGCCTTGAGTTACATCACCTTTTGTAAGACTCCCTGTCTAAATGAGAAGATCACATACGTACACTGGGATTTGGATAGGATTTTATCTACTTGCAATATAGTCAATTAGCCAGATACCATTTTAAGGATTCCGCAGAATATTTAAAATTCCTGGGCTAGAGATGAAGGAGAGTTTATTTCTTAAAAAACCAAATCAGGAGCACCCAAAGTGTCAGTCCTTCTTTGTACTGGTTCCTCACATAGCCATTTCCACAGAGTGTCACAGAGAACCCATTTGCACATGCAGTGGGTTAGTTATAGACAAGGAATTCTGAGCTTAGGAGACTGGAATCTTTCATAATAGTTAGGAAGCACATCTGCCCTTTGCTCTGGAGGGATTTAATGTATCTTTCAAGGTTATGTGCAATATAAACATGTATTGAAAGATAGTCCAGAACGAAGGGGAGTTAGAGCCACGCTCTCAAGATCGCAGAAATATGAGAGATCTGTGGGCAAATGTGCCCCAATAGAAGACGTCATCTCCTCTGAACTACATGTCTCCAAAGCAGTTGTTGAGACTAAGAATTTAGGGAGAGAAGAAACTCCTACAATACCAGGAGATGAATAAAACTCAATATATATTTCATAAGGTATATTACTATTTTTCTGATCGTTAAAGGACAGAAGAAAAACATATCTCCATAAAAGAAAAAAGAACTCATAAAACTTAAAAATCATCTAAAGACATTTATTTTCCATAACTGGCATTCTTCATTAAATGTACAAATGCATATTTTGTACATAGAATAATTTGCATTTGTTTTCCAGTTCAATGAATGACAAGCTAAATAAAATTCTACTAAGTGCAATAAACATTATATAACAGAATCTAACATGTACTTACTATAAACCTGGAAATAAAATTGTTTGGTTATAAGCATGTACCCTTACTAGAAATAAGATACATGAAATAACATATTACTTTTATATAAATACTCAAATTACATACCAGCTTTCAAGTAAATTTTTTTTCAATTAATTTAATTGATAAATAATAATTTAGTTTATGAAGCAAAATTTCTTGAAAACAAATCTGGTTTGGTTACAACATACGTGACACCACATGATATATGTTATATGTTACATAGCATATTATGTAAATCACTCCCTCTTAACTGTCTTCACCAGAGAGAGACTTTCTTACTCGCCTTGAAGAAGCTAACTGCTATGACATTCTAGGTAGAAGGTCATATGGCAAGGATCTATTAATGTCCTTTAAGACGTGAGGGGAACCTCCAACCTACAGCCAGTAAGAAGCTGGGGCCCTCATTCATACAGCTACAAGAAAATAAAACCTCCCAGCCCCTGGAATGAGCTTGTAAAAGACTTGTCCCTAGATGAACCTAAGAGAAAGGCCTGGCCAATTCCTTGACTGGAGCCTTGTGAAAACCTGAGCAGAGCACTTAGTTAGTTTGTGCTGTGATTTATGATCTAGAGAAAATTAGTGATAATGAATGCATGCTCATTTAAGCTGCACAACCTGTGGTGATTCATTACCTAACGAGAGACAACCAATGCGATGCCTGTCCTCAGAGGAGATGCAGGTGGCCCCACGCCCAACAGAGAATTTTCTCTCAACATTGTGCCAAAGACTCTCAAATATACATCTTTAAAAAGGTGGCAAATTTTCCATTTAAGTAACAACCTATCAGATGCAACAAGAGACTGAAAAGAGGCCTCAAAGAGTACAATTATCTCCGTCTTTTTCTTTTTTTCTACACAAATGTTGTAACACCTCTTATTTCAAGGTGCTATCATAGTATGATAATAGACAGATAAATGAAACATAAATAATGTGTTAAAGTATTTAGTCTATTATCAGGAACAAAATACTGACTGAATTCAAATGTCATGTCCTTTGTTGAGCCACCATCTCATCTCTACACTGAAGCTAAGGGGGCTCCCTGTACACAATTGTAGAGTGTGTTTAATTCATGCTTTTGTCCAGAAAATTTGTATTGAGTACATAAAATAAGAAAACAATTGTATTTTTCTTAGCATAAGAATTTCCAACTACTCTTTCACTTCATTCTCTCAATAATAGGATACGCTGGAGGTGACACCACACTTGAGACACTTAGGATACAATGTGTGCTCAACTGACAGCTTTCCGAGACTCCTTGCTTATGCCAGTAACTGAGCAGCTTTTGTTTGTGCTCTGTGGTATATACAAGCTGAAAGATAGCATTGAATTATTTAGGAAGGAAGAGCAGTTATTGATGCTATTTGTGGACAGGAAATGGGCAAGGTAGAAGGTTACATAGTGGTATAGCTGGTGGCCAGAGAACATTTCTTGAGAAAATAAAATAGATTATTTACTTATTTGTCTGTCCATCTAGCTCAACAACTAGCCTCTACGATGTGCTGTCATAATTGTATACTAGGGAAAGAATTTCCCATATATTTGTTGATATTTCAATAAAATCTACAACTTTGGGTATGATTTTATTTTTCAGGGAAAGATTACATGCTAAAGAGTTACTAGAAAATTCTTTGGAATTCTTCAGGATTGTGTGTGTGTGTCATTCTATGTTCCGTGCCTGACACAGCACCCAGCATAGTGATAAGTATGTGTATATAACAGTCGATCTGCTGTATATCTTTTTAAATTTTAAATATATAAGTATTTAAGGAATATTTAAGATAGTTGAGGGATTTATAGCCAGCTTCCTCTGAGAGTATTGAGGTTATAGGTTAAATGCGAGATAAAGATAAAGGGCACTGTTTTCCCCATGTTTACTTTGACCTTTACAGGTTTTCTTTTATTTTTCTCCATCTTGTTTATAAACATTTAATTCGCTGAATGCCTTAGCTAATATGTTTCATTAAGAATAAAAGAGTAGGGCGCCTTCCCCATATGCCACAGGTGGCAGGTTCGAACTGAGCCCCAGCCAAAAACTTCAAACAAAAAAATAAATAAATGAATAAATAGTTTTACAAAGAACAAATGCAAATCAAGGGCCTAATATTCAATCATGTGACTTAATGTTGTTTTGATTAATACAAAACAAATATATCTCAGTAGTGGAAGGTAAAATTATAGTCTACTGAAGCCTGATTGGTTTCAGTAATAAAACAGGAGAAAGTCCACAAAAATCTATTTGAGTCCACAAAAAATCATTGATCAACAATTTTATTGAACCAATTTTTAAATTTTGAAAGTGTATTAATTGAAATACAATTTTTGAGAACACACTCAAAAGTTTAATGTTTGACTTAGTTTATATTTGCAACCACCCAAATGATAATGAAACTATAACCGAGAGCAACATTTGCCCTCAAAGACGTTGCAAGACAATCGACATGTCTGCAAAGAGATTCTGCTGTGCTGTGTTCACTCCTGGGGATACAAAATCCAGCTTCTTCATTATTGCCATGATACAAAACAACAAAAGACTTATCTTAATTGGGGAATTTTGAGTAACAGCTTATTAAAATCTAAGTGCCTTAGGTATTACGGTTTGGGTATGTAGATTATATAATAATCTACACTAATTTATAATAAATTAGTGGGCAATATATAAACACTGTCTTATGAATTATATGCTACATATTAAGTTATAGAAAATGTGTTGTGTAATAAATCACACATAAGCTTTACCCTGTATTATACGTTATACATAACTTTATGCAAATACGAATTCCCTATTATTTCTGTTTCTTGATGTTGCAAACCGATCATAGAAGAATATCACTTCTATACTACATAAATCATGTAAGATTTCTCCAACAAGATTTCAAGGAATAAACATTTATTTGCTCTCAGAAATTAAAATTTTAACTCAAAGAGTAAACATTATATAAACAATTTATAATATAACAGAGAAACCAGAAAGGTAAAATTTGTAAAGGAAAAGTACAGGATACTAATCTTCGTGTTATTTGCAAAACTTTATCGCAAGTCACCAAACCCACTGGAAGCATCTTGAGGACAAATGGACTTTAATGAACAGAAAATAGGATTTAAGTCTATCTAATAGAAGCCCCGGAACAGTTCCAGGAACCTAGAAATATGTGTTTGGAATAGAACCTACCAAATATGGTAGCACCAGGTAAGAGCTGCTGTGCCTGCATGCCAGCCACTCCAGATTCACAAGTCTGGGGAAGTGGTTTGCTCCAGATACAAGCAGCTTCGGCAAAGGGTCCAGGTAGCGAGTGAAACAGCCCCTGGGATTGTCTGGCTGGATGTATCAAGTTCTGTTTGTGTTTTTGTTTTTCATGTGTCAATTAAACTTTTTGCCATGCGGTTGACAAAAATAACCACAAGTTTACATTTTCCTGTATAGACACGTGGGCTTCATAAACAGTTTCATTTTAGAGAAACACAAAACCAAAGCCTGAGTTAAGAGTGGTCCTGAGAATATTAAGATGTTTTGATAAAATTCGATAAGAATTTAAATTTATTAGGATATTTTAGGGCAATGATGGTTAAAGTCCCTTTTGTTTTAGCTAATCATCTTTCAGAAGACATTCTATATGAATGTTGTAACTTCAAGGATCACAAAAAAAAATGAAGTTAAATAGATAGATCAGTAATAATATAATTGAAGAAACTGAACCTTATG
The DNA here is from genome assembly GCA_963574575.1 of Galagoides demidoff. Classification (NCBI taxonomy): domain Eukaryota; kingdom Metazoa; phylum Chordata; class Mammalia; order Primates; family Galagidae; genus Galagoides; species Galagoides demidoff. The sequence goes on along the minus strand of CAUYQV010087531.1, from coordinate 20,769 downwards.
GGAATAAATTGATTTGACCACAGTCACCTAGATACTTAAGCAGAAGGACGTCAACATGGGTTGTACTGGTTTGTCTTGAAATATATACTATACAGTCATATACAAACCTATCTTTATCTCTGGTGCTTTTCTTTATATTTCAATATTTACACATATAGGCAACATTGTCTTAAACGTTCAATTTAAGGATACTTCTATATGTTTGCCAATTTGTACTTTTCCCCCAATTTATGTTATTATTGTCTGTCTGTCGGTCTGTATTTATCTAATAATTTTCCACCTTATTAAGCAAATAATAAGAAATGGAATGCAATTAAAAAGTAAAATACAATGTATATAAATACTATTATTGTGAAGAATATGAGAATTGAGACAATTATTTGTTTCTTATTTAATTACTTTCTAAAAATCTTAAAATGTTTTGAATTTTCTTTATATGCATCCATACTTGTATGTACCTTGGGCATTTGTAATAACTTACGAATGTAATGCATGACTTTAAAAAAATGCAATGTGAATTTTTTTGTTATTCTATTTCTAATATACCAAAATCAGATTTACCAATTCCCTAAGGTAATCTATCTTAACAGAATTAAATGTATCATAATGACCAACTTTGTGTTTTACATATTTTTCAGAACTGGAATTGTCCTGTATAGGTGAACCTGTGGGATATATACATATACATACACATATATGTCCACAAACGTAGAAAACATATATGCTTCTATGTACACTCACAAACACATACATTACATATGCATACACATCCCTACAGGCACAAATAGATACTGTAGATTCTTCTTTATGGTAACTATCTATTAGAAAGGCAACACAAATGCCTGATTCAGTGAATACTGAGCCATTGCTCTTTTATTTTTATTTTATTTATTTTTTTTTTTTGAGACAGAGCCTCAAGCCATCCCCCTTGGCAGAGTGCTGTGGCATACATCACAGCAACCTCCAACTCCTGGACTCATGCGAGTCTCCTGCCTCCGCCTCCCAAGTAGCTGGGACCATAGGCGCCCACCAAAACGCCTGGCTATTTTTTTTCGGTTGCAGCCATCATTGTTGTTTGGTGGGCCAGGCTGGATTTGAACCCGTCACCTTAGGTGTATGTGGCTGGCCACTTAGCCACTTGAGCCACAGGAGCCAAGCTAGAGCCATTGCTCTTAGGTGAAATACAAGATTAGGTTCCTGTAAGCATCTAATGACAGATTCTTTTCAGTCCATCAAGACATAATTTTCTTTTATGTGTTGTTTAAAGACATCTTATTTAACATAATATTGCTGCCTCATTAGCAATGAGCTCATTGCCAAAAGCAGGATACTTCAAGTCTGAGAAAAGCTTCTCTAACAGACTGAGTCATCACATCGCAGCCACCTTGTATTATGATAGAGAGGACTTCAGCACCACATTGGGGAACTCGTGTAAATAGTGAAATCGCACAGAAACACACACAGAGTCACGAAAATTCTAGACACATGGCACCAAATAGACCACAGAAAAGGTGCTGGTTCTCTTGAGGGCTGAAACAGAAAGCAGAGCTTTGCTTTATTCAACATCAACTGTGTGTCAAGCAACTGAAATTTTTCATAATTCTCCATATGTTCATGAAGGACTAAAAAACCATCTCAAATATCAATTTGGGGGTTTAAAATAAATTTTGGTATGTGAGTCTGCAGATATGAAACCTGCAAATAATGAGGATAAACTGTCTCTGAATCCCATACATACACATATTCTCTGCTAGGCTTCTGTACACGTGTAACTGTATAGGTTGTCCTTTCATACCATAAAAATGGGTGTCATAAAGCATATTATTATAATTATTACTAATTGAATTTTGATTTTAATAGACTTTGCATCCCTGACCAAAAAAAATTATATATATGGCATATGTCTTTTAAATTTATTTAACATTGAATAATAAATTTTGAATTTAATTTGTATTTCCTAAGAGGGAATTTGAGAATCTATGTGTTCTTAAATTTTGATATTTTATACATATTTATATATATATTTTTTCAATTTGAACATTAATCCCCCCCCCAATTTGTAAGAACTCTTCATATTCTATTGACCACGTTCTTTTGCCTGTATTCTACATGACTGCCTTTCATTTTGGTTTAATATGCTATGTTTGTTGATTTTGGTTTTGATATATTGTGCCTACCATGGATTTAGTTTTCATATATTTTTAATTTCTACAATTTAAATTTATTTATTCTGGAATATTGGTTTCTATTTCTTTTTGATTGCTCATATGTACTTTTGGATTTTCTAGATGTTTCTTCAGCAGTGGTGCAAGTAAGAAAAAAAAGAAAAGGCCCTGCACAAATTTACACTTTTTGGGATCAGGAAAGGGAAAGTCTAGAAAGTCATAAAACATTTAAAAAATAACTCTTTCACCCTTAAGAAAGACATAGAGACTGTAATAACATGCCCTACCCTTTCCACTGGGGTGGTATGAGAGAAATTTAAATAGGGAGCCTGGACTTTTTATCCCTCCCAGACTATAGATTCTTTTTGATATCAAATTTTGTTGCCTCCAGCATAAGTGGAGACCCACTGGGGGCCTGAACATATCTCTCATCTTCAATGAAGGAAGGAAAAGCTTTTCAAGAAATAGTATGAGAGCAACTGGACATCCATAAGAAGGAAAACCAAAAGTACCTTGACCTAAGTCTTAAGCTTATATCTTTTACATAATTTAACCGAAAATGAATAACAGATTTAAGTGTAATTTTCAAAGATATAACACATTTAGGAAACAGAAAAAGGAGATGTGTGGGATTTACGACCAGTAAGAGAGTTCTGATTCTCACTTGGAAAACACATTCCATAAAAAGAAATATTGTTAAGTTGGATATCATCAAAATTGGTAACTCTTACTCTGGAAAAAACTCAGTTGAGAGGACAGAAAAACAAGCTATATGCTCAGAGAAAATATTTGCAAACTACATGTCTGAAGCAGGATATATACATAGAGAGACCTAAAACAAACACAAAAAGGTCAAAGTAAAATCCAGTAGAAAGTGAGCAACAGGTATGAAGAAGCGTTCCACTGAGGAACCTTTAATTTGCAGAGATGCAGATTAAAACCCTAAGAAGATATCACTACATGTTCATTAGAATGGCAAAAATTAAAAAGAAATAGTGACAACATAAAAAACTGTGAAGAGTTGGAAGAAGCGGGAACACGGATGTTGCTGGTAGAATGCAAAATGGTAAAGACATTCTGGAAAAGAGTTGGGCAGTTCTTAAAAAAAAAACAACATAATACACAAAAATGTGTGCCTACAATATAATCCAGAAATTTCATTCTTACTTCTTTATCCCAGATAATGAAAATGTATGTTCCTGTAAAAACCTATACTTGTAAATGTATATAAATATCCAATTCTCCCAGCACCATTTATTAAATAGGGAGTCTTTCCCCCAGTGAATGCTCTTCTTTGGTTTATCGAAGATTAGGTGGCTGTAAGTTGTTGGTTTCATTTGCATGTAAAAGACTGAAACTGGTCCCGCACCTTTCTCCACTCACAAAAATTGATTCAAGATGGATAAAGGAATTAAATCTAAGGCATGAAATGATAAAAATCCTCAAAGAAAGAATTGGAAAAACACTGGAAGATATTGGCCTGGGGAAAGACTTTATGAGGAAGACTGCCATGGCAATAGCAACAACAGCAATACTAAACAAATGGGATCTTATGAAACTGAAAAGTTTCTGTACAGCAAAGGAGACAATAACCAGAGCAAATAGACAACCTACATAACGGGAAATGATATTTGCATATTTTGAATCTGACTAAAGTCTAATAACCAGGATTTATGCAGAACATCAATTAATCTACAAGAAAAAAAAACCCAACAACCCCATACATCAATGGGGAAGAGAGGTGAACAGAATCTTCTCTAAAGCCAATAGGCAAATGGCTACTAACTATATGAAAAAAATGCTCTTCATCTCTAATTATTAGAGAAATGCAAATTAAAACCACCCTGAGATATCATCTAATGCCAGTGAGAATGGCCTATATCAAAAAATCTCAAAATTGCAGATGCTGGCGTGGATGTGGAGAGAAAGGAATGCTCTTGCACTGTTGGTGGGACTGCAAACTAATACAACCTTTTTGGAAGGAAGTATGGAGAAACCTTAAAGAACTCAACCTAGACCTCCCATTTGATCCTGCAATCCAACTATTGGGTATCTATCCAGAAGGAAAAAACACCTTTTACTATAAAGACACTTGTACTAGGCTGTTTATTGCAGCCCAATTTACAATCACTAAAACGTGGAAACAGCCTAAATGTCCTTCAACCCAGCAATGGATTGGCAAGCTGTGGTGTATGTATACCATGGAATATTATTCAGCCATCAAAAACAATGGAGATTTTGCAGTGTTTGTACTAACCTGGATGGAAGTGGAACACATTATTCTTAGTGAAGCATCACAGGAATGGAGAAGAAAGAATCCTATGTATTCAACTTTGGTATAAAGACAATTAATGACAATTAATGACACAGTGGGGCATGAGGGAAGGGGAGACTGGACAGAGAAGGAGGGAGGGGTGTGGGAAAGGAAAAAAAATAAGAAAGAAATAAGTGACTAATTCTTATCCTTGGCTTCTTGCACGAGTTTAAAAAATATATCTGGGGATCAAACTTTTTTAAACAAACAGATATTGAAATTATAATGTAAATTAGTAGGAATTTAAGAGGCTCCAAATATATGGGTTAGCTTTTTACCAAAGCTGTTTTTTCTATTCTTTATTTTCTTTTGGACTCTATTTCCCATCCTGTCTCTCCAGAGTGTTATGTGAGTGAGTTATACCAATAGACTGCTCCTGAAATTTTTGTATGAGATTGCCAAGCCCACCCTATGAAAATCTCCTATTCCATCCTCAGCCTCATTCTTTCTCTTTGTGCTGGTTGAATGTCAATGCCCAGAGTGACCTTGGCAATCAGGTATTCAAGATGGAAGAGTCTCTAGTAAGTTCTGAGTCACTAAATGCCTTCACATTTGACTCCTAGTCAAACTTCAAATGATCAAGAAATAAACTTCAATAATATTAAGTAGTGGAGATTTCAAAGTAGCTAGTATTATCTTATTTAATATAGGACATACTAAAGCATATGGTACATAAACACACTTTCAAAAATTCTAAATAAATATCAACCTATTTAAGTGTATATATAAAGCAAGATTAAAAGCCTTTCCTATTATGCCCTTATTGGAAAAGTATTTCGCATTTTTTTCAATACTAAATACTATTACTTAACATCTTGAAGTCAAGGTCTTCCTCATAATTATATATTTTACCTAACACTTAAAATAATTTTTGAAGAACAAAAAAACAAGGAAGATGAGAAATAGAGAAAAGTTTAAGAATGGCTGAAAGAAACTATAAAATATCCCATGAAATTTTGTTTATTTTGTTTTTGAATTTTATTTATGCTTAAATTTCCTTTTTTGGCAAGGATGGTTAAAATAGCAAACAACCCTGACCCACAGAAGGTACTCAATCATTTGCTTTTCTACTCTCACTTTATACAGCTAAGCTTAAAGTAGCTCCTCAGGGAAATATCAGAAAAATATTCATTTGTCCAGCTGCAAATTTGATGGTGTTGAGCTTATGAGGTGCTTTAGGTCACCTTTTACCTGGAATGATTAAAGGGAAGCAAGGTGGCTCAGACATAGTACCTTACATTCTCGATACTCCTCTCATTCAAATAATTTTCAAGAAGGCAGAATCTCCAGAAATATCATAATACAAAATCATAGAAAAATATCAACAGCTCAATAACATTTATTGGCACAATACTCTGGTTTACCAGATAAATGACCACAAAATAACAGGATATGGGATATAATTGAGAGAGGCTTTGAAAGAGAAGATAAACGTGAATGTCAATGTTTGGTTTCCTTTTCTTGATATCCCAGGAATAATTTGCACTGCTTATGTCCTAATGGTGGAAAGGAATGAGGGTGGGGATTGCAGAGGATGGAATAACACCAAACTTCCTCCTACAGAATTCCAGTCAGTGCCAATCTTTTCTCCAAAGAAACACATACCTTGGTTGGGTGTCACCATATTATCTCTAAGACATTTCCTTCCATGTCTCTGTGCTTGAAAGTCTCACTTTTTTTTCAATAAAAATATACTTAATATGGTAAAATGTGTCATATAACTTTGGTCATTGTGCCTTCCAAAAAAAAAAAGACAAACTTATATGAGGAGCAATTAACACAATCCTTCCTTTCTAGGCTTCTGTGCCCCAGAAACATAGTTTTATTCATTAACATACTTGGGCATTATGTATGATGCTCAGGAAATTAAATGCATGTTTTATTTTGAAAGGTCAAAGCATTTGTATCCAACACTAAATATTTATCAAGTACCTGTTTAATTCAAGCATGGTAGAAGAACATTCTGGAATTCTAAATGTGTTTAATTTCATTTCCCATATTTAAATATGAATGTGATAATTTGTATTATGTCTTCAAAGGCCATTATAATAAATCTTGCTTCAATGGATGAGTTCTAAAGATCTAAATTATGGAGATTTTTTTGCTTTGAAAAGTAGTAATTGGCTTTATCTCTCTTGCCAGAGAATTCTGTGGGAGTAATCTCTACATGTTTTCCAGAGACCTAGAAACAATCAGACACCAGTTTCATGTCCCTTTTTAGCATCATTATTTGAAATTGCATAAAATAAAACAAAAGCCTGCCTATAATTATTTTTATTCTTTTGGTGAAAGAGGTCACAGAGTGTACTTTTGTTAATTTCAACTTTTTAAAATTCTCAGGGTCATCAAAATTGCTCAACAAATTGCTAAACTTAGAATGAAAATTCCTACATCATCTTTCAGGTACAAATTGCAACTTCTCTTTTAAGTAAAATAACGTATTTCCTGGAAACAAACAAAGACATTGCTCAGGTATCTATTGAACCTTAAATCTAAGATATTCTTTCAAAGGTGCTCTGAGCTATGGCATAGTTGAGATATTAACATGAAGTTTTGATCCTGAATAACTGGGTACTTTGAGGGAAGACCGAGGTGGTTCATTTGTTCTCCTAAGCCCGTGAATTTTATTTAGGTAAAATTGGGATTTGGAATGCAAGTCAAGATGTAGAGGGTGCTTTGGACATTTACAGGTGAGGATAAACCTGTATCTTACCCATAGTATTTGCCCACCTTTGAGGTAGGTACTGCATATATAGTATTTTACTGAATCTTCATAATGGCCCTGTGAGTTAAACATTCTTTCCTCAGTTATAGAAGAGATGTTTTTCTAGAGTTACTAGAGAGAGAAATGCAGAAATGTGAATTTCAATGGAATAATTTACTTGAAACTATGGCTGCCTCCTTACTGTCTTCCAAGAGCCCTTCTATATACTTTCTCCCGGAGGCAAAGCACATCTCTTTTGATCATTCCTAGTCTCTTCAGCCCTGAACTTTTCTTGCCCTCTAGAAGGTACCAAAATGAGAGAGGAAAAACTCATTTGGAGCAAATGCTTCTGGGAACACTGACACAGAGTAAATAAGGCTCACTTGTTTCTTGGTGAAACTATTTTCTACCTGAGGAAATGTCATAGTTGTATCATCACAGAGAAATAAGTCTGTCTGTGAACTGAATGACCCAAGAAGTTTCCCCTGAGACGGACAAGCCGGGGCAGCAAGACCTCTGGCCGCCAAATTCCCCTGGTGACTAGGGTTTCAGAGCAGCAGGTTCCTCACAGTAGCAGAACCAAAATCTTGACTGTGAAGCTCGAGACATTCCAACTTCGTGTCTCTGTTTTGTCTAACCCAACTCTTTGTAAACTTGAGAGGGGCTAAGACATCCACAGGGAGTCCAGCCTTGGCAGGCCCACATGTGGCTGTTCATGTGATACTAGAGCTAGGGAACCCGGTTGCCCCAGCCCGATGGCTCAGAGTATCTGTTTTGAAGCTTTACTGTGGATTACTTATGATGCTTAGCTTTATTCTCAATAAAAAATAGCCTAATGGAAATTATTTTCCCCATCTTAGTTACTTGTAGAACCATTGGCATGGGTTAAGGCAGAAATAATACTGGTAGAATTTGGGAGAAAAACTTCAGTATTGGTTATTACTGTATAAAAGAGAAAGGAAACTTTCTCTTATGCTGTCCCATTGTTGGGATTAGCATTTCATAATTTGACTGGAAAAATCCAAAGCAAATAAAATATCTACAAAGTAGCTACTGCATTTTATGTGTGATGAAAGGAAACTATCAGAAAGGTAGGGTTTGCATTTTTGCAGAGAGGTCTTAATTATGTGAGCCTTAAAAGAGATGGGAGAAGATAAGGAAACCCTTCAATTGCACAGGGGTAAGGGTCACAGTGTTTTTAATTAAGAGAAAACACCAACCAAAGAGGTAACAGGAGAATTCTTGTTTTGATAGTATCAAACTATTGATGAGACCAGAAAATAGTCTGCCTATGTCCTATTAAATTATTTTTTCTTCACTCTACATCTATTCATATTACAGCTGTCAGAGTTGGCACAGTGTTCTAAACAAATCAACCCAGGCAAAGCATTCCCTTATATTCTGTCTCACCATTTATTTTTTTTCTGTCACCCACAGGGCTGTAACTTACCCTCAGGCTTGCATCCCACCTTTTTATAACTAACCATGGTATTTCTAGCAAAATTGGTATGAGTCTACTTAAAAGTACATTTCCTCAGCAGACTAATTGTCTCCTTCAATCCAACAGCCACTTATACAGATTTTAAATTAAACACCAGAAGATTAAATAACTTCGGTAGTTATTCATGGAAAGAAATGGTACTAGAATATATCGAGAATTTAGCAAAGTGCAAATGGTTTACCAAGATCTGGTATAATAATGTAAGTCCTGCCAATAGCAAAAGCCTAACAGAAATCTGTGTATTTATTTTATTGTGTAAATATCAACAAAGTACTTGTTAATATGTATGAAGTGGTGATTTGATCTTTCCTAAAGCAGCAAATGATCATTATCCAAGATATATTTCCCCTATTGACTGGCAATCTCATATTTAACTAAGCCAGCTTAAATTGAAATATATTTCAACTGCACAATTTTAGCAGATTGCAGTTTTAAAATTCAAAAGTCTTAGGGGTGTGTGTGTGTGTATATATATAAACCATGCCAAGGAAGGTAACTGATATTTTAACCAATCGTCCTTTCTTTTTTAAATTTTAGAAAGAAATGAGTATAGAAGTAGATGACTGAATAAATACAAAACCACTCATCCTATTGCCTTAGGAATAATATTAGCCTCAATTTATTCTCTAATAATTTTCTAACAAAGCCTAATAGTTTGATTAGATAGATCCCAACTGTTTCATCTTACAAACTGTAGACATGGAACATTTGTTTCAGAAATACCAAAATAGCAACAATAGCAACTAGAAAACTGAGCCCTTACTTATGAAAAATATATTGAGCTCTATCTGAAAAAAACTATGAGGTTTTGTTAGAAAATTATTAGAAAATAACTGAGACTAAGATAATAGTCTTCCTAATGCAGAAAGATGAGTAGTTGGGTATTTACTTCTTGACGTCTATATTCATTTCTCTTTTCTTTATTTCTTTCAAACATGTATTAAGCATTAATCCTGAGAACTAGATGTAAAAGTTAAAAGCAGATTACTGGCAGTCAGTTGCATGAGATTGCTAGTACCTAATTGGTGAAAATCATATAATAATCACACAATTGCAAAAAGTTCGTAGAACATTCTCTATAAATTACTTTTCATTAAATATGTTTATAGATATATACATTCATATCAATATAAATAGATATGACCACACTTTGCTAGTTTTGTCAAGTATTAAAATTTTAGTTTTCATTTCAATAGAAATAACTTCTGAAATAGGCTCTAAAATCCTTTAAACACCAAATGATGTCACCTGTGTCCAGGACTCCAGAAATGCGAATTGAAGCCCTGTAAGTAAGATATTTTGGGCGTTTCTTTTTCCTGCCCCAATTTCAGGAGCATCCTACACTCTTTGAAATTGAATGGTTCTATTTTTAGAAGATAGTTTATGTGTGCTTCTTCCAAATCGCTTGATATTTCATGTAATCTTTACCATAATAGTAACTGTAGATCAGTTTGGCATTTTTCAAGTAAATGCATTTTTTTTCCCTACTTCAAAGTCTTCCTGAAACCTTGTCAGATTTCCACAATATGATCAGCTCACCCCACACTTAGATGAGTAGGTATGAGATCTGTGCTGCCTACATTCTTCTGTGTGTCCTGCATGTATAAATAACTCTCATTAAAGGTTTCAGTGCTATGTTCCTTGTTTGTAGGCATCATTAAAAAAGAGGCAAGTCCCAGAAGTGCATTAATGTACATAGTTACCATTCAATAAAAAAAAGAAAAGAGGCAAGTCTATTTCCCCCAAGTGGTTCCACTGACACTTTAGGGAAATTAGAAAGCTGCAGCCAATATGAACAGAGGAAGGGAATGACTTCTCTCTATGTATGTATTTCCTTTTTTATTTCCAAAGCTTTATCATGTCAATCAGATATTTTATTTTTAATAGATTGGAAAATTTTAGCAGTTATTTTCACCAACAGTGTTTTATTCTTTCGAATACATTCTGATCGAAAGGAATATTAATCAAATTCTATCTTTATGTTATTCTTCAAGCTCAAGAAAATAAAAGTTTGGCAACTTGTATTCTGCCTTTAATCCCCCCCCCTTTTTATCTACCTCAGGAATATTAGACTCCTCTAGACTTTATTTTTAAAATTTTAAATTTATGAGTACTATTTTTCCCTATTACATTTCATTGTGAATTATATCCTATGGTAATTTATGAGTCAAGATGGTCAAGTATCTCTCATGGGGCAGCCAAGTCCTGCTCTATGAGGTCATTTTCGTAACTCCACCTTCACCCAGAAATACTTATATCACCATGTACATTAATTATTTTGTCCTTGGGTAACATGATGTTAAATAATCTCTGGTATATCCAAATGATTTATTGAACACTAAATCAACAAATTATTTGGTTTCACTAGCTAGGCAATTAGATTTTTAATTCTTTAATGTCTCACTTTTGTCCTCTTGTGTTTAAATTTTGCCTGGGTCTTTGCACTGTGACTCCAAGAAGTCTCTTGATGGCTGCCACAAATTATAGTTCTATATCGTGTTGTCATTTTAATTACATAAAATGACTATCTTCCTCTATCGAAGGAATAAGAATCAGCTTCTGTCTTTAGATATACCTAGTTTAAACACAGTATAGTACTGAAAGCCTTAGATACTCAAGGAATTTAGCAATGCAATTACATTCTTATGTCATCCAAGTCAACGTATTTAAAAATAGAAAGGATGGTCGTTTTGAGTCTAACTGTACGGAAACTGTTCTTATTTTACTTTTTTTAAATCCTTTTAGCCTTGATGTGAGCCTATTATGGTTTTCAGTAATATCTAGGATCTGCTCTAACTATTAACAATTTAACGTGTCTTAAAACACATTAAACTATTGTAGGAATTGGAGGGCTCAGGAAAAAAAATCGTTGACTCCTCACTTCCATAACACTGTCAAAAATTTTTCCATCCAGTAAAAGCATAATTTGAAAAGTTGGTTATTGCTCAAATCAAGTGTATCTGGGGACTCATGAGATGAAGGAAATTTGTGATAACAGCTGAAAAACTACTGTGAAAAAACGAGTAGCTTAAAAAATATGCAAAACTAATGATTTTTAAAATCATTTTAAAGAAGAAAAAAAAAACCTTCCAAGTTAAATGTGGTTTCTGTTCTCTGTGAGAGCCTTGAACATTTTCATTTCTGTAATTTTTATGTTCTACTTGTCTTATTTCCAAGTTAAAAGTCCAAAAAAAGTCTTTTAAGATAAAACATGCATTTATTTTATTTTAAAGATAATTATTACAGCTACATAACAAAGAAATATTTATTGAAGAATCTTAATGATCTTAGATAACTATAGCATGCCAGAACAAAATAAGTAACATTTTTAAAGACTCTAACATAGTACACTTAATTCTACCAAAACTGTAAGAAAAAAAAATACTATTCAATATATTTTACCCTTCATACCAAAAGTTCCCAGAATCAGCACATTTCTAACTGAGTCGGTCGTTTGGAAAGGCCAGTGTATGCTTTATGTTTCCCAATGTCCCATGCACATACTCGGCCCTGCGCTTGCATTAAAATACTGAGATTTAGGCTGGACACTGTGTCTCATGCCTGCAATCTTAGCACTGTGGGAGGCCAAGGTGGAGCTCACCAGTTCAAGACTAGCCTGAGCCAGAGTGAGACCTCATTTCTAAAAATAGCTGGGCGTTGTGGCCTGGCCTGTAGTCCCAGCTACTTGGGAGACTGAGGCAAGAGCATTGTTTGAGCCAAAGAGTTTGAGGTTGCTGTGAGCTGTGACACCCCGGCACCCTATCCAGGGTGACAAAGTGAGACTCTGTTTCAAAATAAGTAAATAAATAAAAATAAAATGCTGAGATTCATTTCTTCTAACCATTTCCCAAAAACCTTTTTGAGGATAACATTTATCCATTCATTCTTTCCTCCAACAATAGATATTTATTGAGCTTTGACTATGTCCTATGTTCTGCATTGAGGACATAACAGTAAACAAGAAAGGCAAAACCAGTTTTGCCCTCAGGAATTTTTACTCTGATTAGGAAAACTCACAATAAGCAGATGAAAAAATTAACAATTAACGCAATTTTAGATATTAAAAATAATCATAGATGATATTAGGGTGATTTTGTTAGGGCTTTTAAAGAAAGATATGAGTGAGATAATGAGCCAGCTAAGAAAGTGCCCGAGGTGAGAAGTCTCCAGGTGGAGGTGACGACAAGAACAAAACCTCTGAGACTGGAGAAAGGTAAGAAACAGGAGTAGGCAGTAGCGCCTGCTGGGAAAAGGTCTTACGGGCTTTGGAAGGAAGGAGGGCTTGTGACTTTTGTTTATTATCTTTTCTAATAATGTTAGGGTAAAATCATTATTATAGGAAAGGTAGGATCTGATTCATACTTTTAAAAGATCATGAGTAGAGAATGGACTCAAACTCTATGGAGAGTGGACCAGCTCTGGTCAGGTACAGATTTGTCTATATTCCTTTATTTAAAAGACCATGTGCTACGTAGTATGATAATTTTTGTAGAATTTTTCATATTAGAGGTTAAAAAAAGTTCTAATCTGTTTCAGGAAAATCCTGAGACAGTATGAAAAACTCTCTGAACTGAGATGTTGCTGAGAGAGCAAAGCGTAACTCAGACAAGTCCAGGGTGACACAAGGTTACTTCCTCAGGGGACCCACTCCTGTGTGGCACAGGGACTCTCCAGAGAGCAAAATTCGCACAGCCTACCCTCTGTGTGTCTTAATTCCTTTTCAGGGAGTTGAGGTAGAGCCCTTTCATCATGTCCTTTCGTGTCTACATGTAAAACAGATTGAACATGGGCAGTACAATCATGACCTGCACTTTACATAAATCATGTCATGTTAATGACCTTATAGTTTACTCTTAGATGGGGATTTAGCATTATAATTAATTAAAGGGTAACATGGGACAGTTAAAGCAATTAGGGCTGGTTTAAGCTGGTCACCTCACTGAGTGCTGAGGCATGTCTCTCGTGCCTTGTGGTCACCTTTGGTATTTGCTTAATCTATTGTCTAACACTTTTGAGTACTCCCAGTTAACAATGTTTTCCCCTGGGTGGTGGGGAATGGAATTTTTCCCTCATAGTCAAAGAATGAGAAGCTGTTCTTTATCCCTACACTTTATTAAGATAGCATTTTCATTTCTCTCCAGCCTTTCATGCCAGAGTGGGGAAGAAGATTCCACCGAATGACCCAGAGATCAGTGAGGTTGTCCAGGACTCTAGTAACCTCCCCTTTTACTCCCTCAGTCTCAATCAACAAGTTAGAAATCCATAAGCATATAGTCCAAGTAGTTCATTCACAGTCATATTCACAGCCAAAAATACAGCAGAGGATACTCTACGCAAGCGCTCTCTCATAGTGTGAACACACTACAACCAGGACAGAAATAAAGGAGAAAACGATTCTGATTTAGGGAAGTTAGGGAAGATTTTAGAAAGGATGTTATATTTGAGCAAAGCCTAAAGATGACTAAAGTGGTTTTAGGCAATAAAAATGTGAATGTGAAATTATCTGTAAAGTACAAAGAGAAGAAGCAGAATGTAAGTATGGTCATATATGATTTAAAAAATAAAAGCGCATGACATCATCAGAAAAAGTGACTCTCTTTATGTTGCTGGAAGTGGTATGCAATGAAATTGAAAGCTGAGACATTTATAGCCATGGTAAGGACTTTGAGCATTAATTTTTAAGTCCGGAGTAGAAAATCGGTGAATAATTTTTGAGCATGACATTGACCTTACCAATTTGTGCTTTAAGAGAATAGTGCTACAAAAGTGTGGAGAATGGATAAAATGAAAAAAAAAAAAAAGCAAGAAATTAGCAGCAGAAAAACTGTTAGAAGTCTTTACAATATCTAGGTTAGATATAGTAATGGCTGGACAATGGAAGAATTATCAATAGGAAACGGGAAGATTTAATAATTATCTTGGTGTAGGGAATGATAGGGATAATAATTGACTCTGGTTTATTTGTGAGGATAAGGGAGGTTAGGAAGGCTTATAGAGCTTCCAGACTTAGAGTGCTTACAGCATGAAGATGCTAGTAACCAAATAATCTAAGACTGACTCAACAAGGGAGATACTTCAGAGATTAAAATCACTTGGTAAACTGGAGCTTCTTACAAATCTCCCCATACTCATCCCAACTTTTGTTTTGCATTTGAATAATGAATGTAAAATGCAACATGCTTTGTGCTTTGAGTTGGACCCATCTCCGGCTTGTTAGTTTCATCAGTGTATTTAATGTTCGTTATCTTCTTCATACTTGAATAAATTTTGATTCTGCCATTACTTCTAGTAGACGATAGGGTCACGTACTGTTTTAAGTCCTACTCTATAAAGCAGCCATATTTTTCACTTAGAGCTGATTCATACCTTCTGCCCATGAGTTTAGTTGTCTTCCATCCACATCAGCTATTTAAATAAAGATGATATGAACTTCCAATATTATGTCAGTGATATTAATTAACTAATATATAAAGTTAAGATGTGCTCAGTTATAAATAATAAAAGAATCAACACAACTATTTTTAAAAATGAGAAATTTCTGTCTCACATTTTGAAAAATAGGGCAACTTCCAAGGTTATTAGCTGAAAGGCTAAATATTGAGGATAGAGTTTCTCCAGTCTTCTTGCACTGCCATTTTCATCCTTGCTGAGTTGTCTTTCTAGACAACCTTTTAGTCAACCTGTTTAGCTACCCTCATCACTCCAAGGTGATTCTCAGTTCCAGATATCACAGAAAAACTAATGGCTCTTGTGTTATGTTCCTTTACAAAAGTTAAGAAAGTTTACTAGGTGTTGTCAACTACTCCTCCTTATATCTTATTTTCCAGTATTGAAACCCTTTCTCTGTATTACCCAATGGAGTAAAATGGCCAGAAAATTAAGACCACTGTGATTGGTGTAGACTCATCCTCCTCTGAAATACATGGCCATCTAATACCTGAACAAAATCAGACTTCTGTTGGTAAAGATATAGGAACATGGAAGATGGTCTTATAAATAGGCAACTGACAGCATTTATCACTGTAGTATTCAGGAAGGATGTTTCTTTTAGACTATTTTGAGGTTTGTTAATACACAACATGAACTCTGGATAGATAACTCCCTCAATCCCTGCTTCAATCTTGGAGCTTCCAGTGTCAATTGATCACTCATTTAGAGAAGGCCGGGGAGACCAGACTTCAGAACTGCACCTGTTGGGATGTAATCTCAGGAATTTTACCTGTGCATTGGCAAATTTGAGTATTAGTCCTTGTTCAGCTTCTCTTCTGTGTCAACCATTTTGCTATTAGTTATCTGATACCTGCTATTCGTGATTGCTCAGAGACTTCCCCAAAGCACTTCATTTAAGTGCTTTCTTCCACTTGGTAGCTTTGTGTTTCAAATTTATCTCTTTCATCAAAGTGTAACTGTCTTCTATCCTCAGAACCATTTCTGATTAATCCAAGAAAGTAAACTCCTATCTTTATATTTTCTGGGAAGAGTAGGTAAAAATAAAAATCACATCTCTCAAGAAACAGAAATCTACTTGGATGATAGCTTAATGGTTCCAAAAATTATTCAAAAGAAGACCCTGACTGGAGCAGAATTTTCTAGCTTGCCGCCTACTGATCATTCACTGCTTATATCACATCTCAAAATTAACACCTGTGTACCTCCATTTCTGTAATCCCCAAGAGAAAGAATGTGTGTGAGAGGATACTGGCTCTACAAGGAACTGCCAGGACACTCTTGAATTCTGGGCAGGCGCTGCAATGCAGAAGCCTATGACCATGATAAACGGTGCTTTCGGCACTAGCTAGCTTCAGTTTGCAACAAAACTCAAGTATGGAAACTCATAGATCATGGTGGTGGAAAATCTTTGATTTATGGAGTGATCATCTTCCTCACATCTCTGGGGAATGATAGAATACTATTTTTACAAATAATGTGTGCTGACGCCATAGCACTCAACTGAGGGCAATAAAGTGAGACTCTGTCTCTAAAAAAAAAAAATGAATCTGATTAATTTCTATAACCAATGGGCAGTTGTAGTATAGGAATATCAGTCAGAAAATGAGTACTGTAGCAATTAGTGTCAGTGTAGTCTCTTACTGCGGGAAAGCAGCATTAAAACAACAACTCTCTATATATACAGGTGCAGAAAGAAATTCAGGTGAAATCCCATGCTGGTGTAATAAATGTTATAGCTTTTTCAGTCTATGTATTTCCTGAAATTCAACAGAAAGTGTCAACTGCAATGTCCTGAGTATTTAAAATAAGAAAATCTTTAAAACCTTAAATTTTCAGAAGAGAAGAGGTAGGGTTTCCATTTGTTTTATCTGTTTTTCCTCTATAGTTTTTCTGGACTTTACAACTAACTTCTCAGAATGCAAAAAAAAAAAAAAAGGTGTTAATTTGGGAGAGTCTTAAAATGATGAGAATTTTAGCTCTTGCACTTGTAAAGAGTTCACATATACTATTTTATTCTTCACTATTTTGAATGACTTCCTGCTCTCCTACCCACAGTATGGCCTTCTTTGTTTGTCTGAACATAAGTGACATCTTTTATGGATAAAGGCTAAAGTGAAGCACCGAGAATCTTTGCCTTTTTAACGTTTCCCAACAGAGCATTTCCTCTCCCTGTCAAACAGAAATCCACATTATTTTTTAAACTTTAAGCCTTAATGCATTTTCTTTTTTCTTGGAGTATTTTTCTATTTTACTTGATTTCTTCCTACATCAGGCTCCTTTGCTCCACAACTCTACATGCCCACACTATTTCTTTGTAACTTGGCCTCGTTGTGCAGGATAACACGTCTCTCAAAAGCCTTCAGTGTCTAAAACCATGACTATTCATAATAGGGTGACAGAATACAGAAAGCTTAATAACACATAATTGTGAATTATAAAGTTTTATGAAATTCAATCAGTGAAATTTGAGAAGGAACCATCGTAATTGCCAAAAACAAAATAAAAGTTTAATTTCCTTGTCAACTATGTGTAGAGTGTTGTAGAACAAACACTAGCCAGGGAGACGGAAGATGTCACTAACAAGTTCTGTGAACTTTCATAAGCCACTTTCTCATCCTGGCCCTCTGCTTCCACATTTATCAATGTATCAATCTTATGCTAGATGGCCAGGAAGACCTCTTTCAGGTCAAATGACCTCTGATTATTAAAATAATAATAGGTTTTGTATATATTTAGATTACTTTATTTTTATCTTAATCAATTGGAAATTGACTTTTTAATAAAAACATTCTTTTTTCTTTCCTTCTCTTTCTCTTCTTCCTTGACAGAGTCTGACATTTTTCTCTGGCTAGAGTGCCATGGCATCATTGCAACCTCAAACTCTTGGGCTTAAGCAATCTTCTTGCCTCTGCCTCCTGAGTAGTTGGGGCTATAGGCATGTGCCACCATGCCCAGCTAGTTTTTTCTACTTTTAGTACAAACAGGGTCATGCTTTTGCTCAAGCTGGTCTTAAACCCCTAATCTCAAGCATTCCACCCATCTCAGCCTCCCAGATTACAGGGATGAGCCACTGTGCCCCATCAAATGAAAACATTACTTGGAATGTGTCTTTTTCTTACATAAAAACAACTTCGAAAGCTCAAATTTGTAATTATGATACATGAGAATCTTATTATAAGTTGCAGATTTTTAGGCAGTTTTCTTTCATGAGGTAGAGATTATTTTAGGAGAGTTTAGGGTAGAGGTAGTTATTTATGTTTATTGTATTAGAGAATATAGTATACATATTGAACAAATCAGAGCTATTTGAGAGGATATTACACTGCTATCTCATTCAACTTTTCAGAAATCTTTCATTCTACATCTATTGTCTGAGACTTAACATCAAATCTGCTAGTCATTCAGAAACTTTATTTGACACTCATCCATTTACTCCCCAATCTGTGTAATGTTGTAGAACAGGTTTATTGTCCATAATATATTCCCCTCTATCCGATTAATTTGTCTTTAGTTTGAACAATGAACGTGTAGGTAGGTAATTGGATAAAAATAAATATCACTAAGTTTATTCAGTTCTGGGATGTTGGATAGTGAGAGTTTGGATATAAAAGAGGGAGAAGGTGTTATGTACTTGGGGAAGCAAAATACCTTAATGAAAGCAGTATAAGAATACATGTAAGGAGAGATGGGTTCATCTCTGCCATTTACTATTTGTGTGACCTCGAGGAAATGAATTCACAAGATATAAGAAGTTAGGATTCACATTTGTAGACAACAGAAACAAACCCTGGCTAATTAAATGAAACTTGATTTATTGGAAGGATTTATACAAGGCTCAGAGTTGTCAGGAGAGAAGGGACTGGAACTGATGACTGTTCTGGAGGACTAGCAGGCAAGGAACTGTTTGAAAGCTGAGACAGCTGCAAGTATAAGACGCAAGACAAAATGGGCTCTACAGTCCTGTCCCCATGGGATAAATCGCCTCTAAGTATTTTTCCATCCTTGCCAGATGCTCAAGAGAGAACGTCCTTGAAAACAGAACTGAACAGATATTTGACATGCACGAGGCCCAGGTGTACTAAGTCAAGATACAAGGGAAGTGTCCCCATCTGCATTCACAATGTCATTTGTTCAGTCCCTTTAAGATGACTGAAGTTGAGGAGAAGTATGTCCTCAACAGAAGGTTGCAGTGTTATGAAAGAAGGGTCAAGGATCCTTGGAAGACAGAAATTGACTATTGTCCACAGCAAAATAACAAACACAAATACACAAATTAATTTTTCTTCATCTTAAAAATTAGGTGTTCAGAATAATGACCTTAGTATCCTATGTTTGTCTCCAGAGTAATAGATGTTCTACTATGATTTGTGTAAGTTGTAAGCAGTAATTGCTATCTATACTCAGCAATGAGGACATTTTATCTTTTAGAAAAAGATAGATTACAAATTATTGAATGAAAAATTAAAATTTATTTTCTGAAACTATAAATAAGGAATGGAGAACTTGTTAGTGGTTTATGCAAAGTATCATAAGTTACTATAGTTGATAGGAAGTTTTCCTAAAACTTTTGTAATTTTTTCTAGATTAAGAAATAGACCCACACAGTGGCTCATGGCTATATTCCTAGTACTCTGGGAGGCTGAGGCCAGTAGATTGCTTGAGTACAGGAGTTTGAGACCAATCTGAGCAAAAGTGAAATCCTGTCACAAAAATAGCTGGGCGTTGTGGCAGGCACCTGTAGTCCCAGCTACTTGGGAAATTGAGGCAAGAAGATGTCTTGAGCCCAAAAGTTCAAACTTACTGTGAGCTATGACATCAGAGCAACAACATGAGACTCTGTCTCAAAAAAAAAAAAAAAGCAAAGAAAAAAAACAAAAAAAGACATAGACCAAAAAGCTTAACAAGAAAATAATTCTGATGTATGATTTTACTCTCCTCTGTTGTCAGTGATCTCAAGTTGCAGTCTGCATAGCATGGCAGCTGGGCCCTTGACTTCAGACTGGGTGTGAATCACCTGACATTGTGGCTTATTCTCTGTATAAACCTGAGCAAATTCTTTTACTTTTCTGTGCCTTAATTTTGCTCATATAATAAATAGGAAGGACAATAGTTACACACACTACAAAGGCCAGTGCAAGGATTACAAGATTAGTGTCTGTGAGCATGGTATAAATATAAAGTAAGAATGGACTTAATGCTATTCTTACACATGTAGAATTTCATAAATTCATATAAATGATAATATATCAGATTATTGTTTCTTTCTTTAATTTACTGAGTGTTTAGTATAAATCTCCACATTTAGTAGATGCTTAATAAATGTAGATGAAAAATGAAACGGTATGCATGTAAGTGGAAAGAAATGAAAGTTTTACTGTTTGCAAGTTCACTGTAATTGCATGCAATGGTAGTAACAGTGGGTGGGAATATACAATTTCGAAGCTGATGTTACACTAATGGTATTTGAAAATTAGCACCAGTCCTCTGTTAAACAGCTATTTAGTGAGAAAATGAAGAACTTCAATTGGTTAGCTAAGATTGACTAGAAATCCTACTAGGATCTCTTCATTTAATTTTGCCTCATTCTTTCCAAAAATGAATGCATAATTTATAGTCCTGAGATGAGAAAACTATA
>CAUYQV010087530.1:0-14656 GCA_963574575.1 Galagoides demidoff | reverse complement strand
CCGGGCGTTGTGGCGGGCGCCTGTGGTCCCAGCTACTTGGGAGGCAGAGGCAGGAGACTTGCTTGAGCCCAGGAGTTGGAGGTTGCTATGAGTTGTGATGCCATGGCACTCTACCCAGGGGGATAGCTTGAGGCTCTGTCTCAAAAAAAAAAAAAAAGAAATAAAAGACTATAACTTCTTATATTTATCACCTTACCTCACACTCAGTCCACAGGAGCCCCACAGCCTCCAGACAGGAAGACCCAAGGGGAGCTGTTCCTCGGGGCTAGGAGCTTTGGCCCAGGCAGAGAGACCCCAGATGTCTCTCTCTTGTCCCCACCTCCAGTTCCTTCTGAGCTCTGGTGACATCCCCTGGCCTCAGGCCAGGGCAGGATGGGCAAAAGTATAAGGGACTAGAGATGGGCCCTCCTCATCCAGTACCCGGCAGTGGCCTTGGACATGGGGATAGGGCCAAATCCTCTATGAACAACAGCTGTTTCCTTGACAGCGGAAGTGCCCCGGGAGGGCCTGCGCAGGGGCCACCCCCACAAGGTTGTGCTGAGTAAGGGGCCAAAAGAGGAAGAGGAGCAGGTGGCAGGGGCAGACCTTCAGCCTGCTCCAGCCGCCTGCCAGGAAGCCACTGCCCAGGGGAAGATATGGGCCCTGGGGCGTTTTCCTGCCTGACCTCACAGTCTGGGGGCTCCCTGGGCCCCTTAGAGTTCTTTTTTTTTTTTTTTTTGAGACGGATCCTCAAGCTATCTCCCTGGGTAGAGTGCCATGGCATCACAGCTCACAGCAACCTCCAACTCCTGGGCTCAAGCGAGTCTCCTGCCTCCGCCTCCCAAGTAGCTGGGACCACAGGCGCCCACCACAACATGGGGCCATTTTTTTTGGTTGCAGCCATCATTTTTGTTTGGCGGGCCCGGGCTGGGGATTCGAACCTGCCACCTTAGGTGTATGTGGCTGGCGCCTTAGCCGATTGAGCCACAGGCACTGAGCCTTCAATTCCTCTCTTGATTTACCAGCCTACTCATTGTCCTAAGCAACTTCAGATCAGATTCCTCATTATAATCTTTGGCTTCTGGTTTTTAAATTTCTCCAAATTGGAGTAAATAGAGCAGACTGGATTTGGTCCCTGTAATGTTGAGGAAACAGCAACAGTTCCTCTGGCCTATCCCATGTTTGGTAGCTTAAACTTTTATTATAGCTCAATCAATGTTCATTTTATTTATCCTGTCTAAAAGTTTTCTACCCTAACTTTGCATTTTCAAAGGGATGACTCTTATGTAAAACAAGGTATAAAATTTATATCTGAAAGGCACAAAACTTAGATTTCAGGATTAAGTACTATTATTTGCTAATACAAAGATAGATATAAGCCCAGTTAAGGCAAGATAGTTAGCAAAGGTGAGGGTTGCTAATCAAATTTAAACCAATGCTTTCTTCCTATTATGAATTTTTAGTGATTTTCCTTTATAGACACAAATTTTTATAAAAGAGTTTAAAAATAATCAGCTGAAAGGAATATTTTGCAGATTAATTTAGATAGATAGTTTTTCAATTTAGCTTCTGTG
Source organism: Galagoides demidoff (assembly GCA_963574575.1). Classification (NCBI taxonomy): domain Eukaryota; kingdom Metazoa; phylum Chordata; class Mammalia; order Primates; family Galagidae; genus Galagoides; species Galagoides demidoff. The sequence continues at coordinate 13,103 of CAUYQV010087530.1, read as the reverse complement.
TTTTGTTGTTTTATTTTTTCTTATAGCTTCTGTTATTTTTTGTTTTTTTGTTTTTTTTTTTTTGAGATGGAGCCTCAAGCTATCCCTCTGGGTAGAGTGCCATGGCATCACAGCTCATAGCAACCTCCAACTCCTGGGCTCAAGCGAGTCTCCTGCCTCCACCTCCCAAGTAGCTGGGACCACAGGCGCCCACCACAATGCCCGGCCATTTTTTGGTTGCAGCTGTCATTGTTGTTTGGGGGGCCGGGGCTGGGGATTTGAACCCGCCACCTTAGGTGTACGTGGCTGGCGCCTTAGCCGATTGAGCCACAGGTGCCGAGCCATAGCTTCTGTTTTTGATTAGATTACTAAGGACTGGGCAAAGTGCATTAATAAATAAGGCAGACAAAGCACTTTCTATTCCTAGACTCAGTGTAGATAACTCTAAATTCAAGAATTTGACCAAGGCATAAAGGTGGTTAAAGAATCCCATCTGACGACCTGAGGGTTTAGCTTTTACACACATATGTTTTTTCCAGCTTTCTTTTCATTGTTGAAGAGGGATGGTAACTAATTTAAAAGGTTAAGTTTAAGGGAGGATAATTGGTGGGACCACACCTATGGTGCATTTTGCAAGGGGACATGTCAAATCTATTAAGTGTAGAATATAACTGTCTTATAATTAAGACAATAATTAAGAAAGTGAGGTGAAGACTATGTTAACCAGTTTGATGTAAGCATTCCAAATTGTGTATAAAATCAGCACATTGTGCCCCATAAATGTATTAATGTATACAGCTATGATTTAATATAAATAAATAAATAAAATTTAAAAAAATAAATAAACGTTTAAGTTAGGCTCAGTGGCTCACACCTATAATCCTAGCATTTTGGGAGGCTAAGGTGGGAAAACTGCTTAAGCTTGGGAGTTCTGAGAGCACATGTAGTGAGAATAAGATGGAGTCATTCAGGCTAGGGCTGAGATAACACAACTGGTCTGGTCGGTTTAGGTCCTATATGATCTTCACCTCATGTCTCTCATTGTTGCTATTTTGCAAATTCAGCATTAACCTATATTTTGAGTAGTTTAGGGCAGTGGTTCTCAACCTTCCTACTGCAGTGACTCTTTAATACAGTTCCTCATGTTGTGGTGACCCCCCAACCATAAAATTATTTTCGTTGCTACTTCATAACTGTAATTTTGCTACTGTTATGAATCATAATGTAAATATCTGATATGCAGGATGTATTTAGGTGATCCCTATGAAAGGGTTGTTCGACCCCGAAAGGGGTCATGACCCACAGGTTGAGAATTGCTGGTTTAGGCCAATTGATTTAGAGGATTAACTTTTTTTTTTTTTTTTTTTGAGACAGAGTCTTACTATGTTGCCCTGGGTAGAGTGCTGTGACTCCTAGCTCATAGCAACCTTAAACTCTTGGGCTTAAGCAATTCTCGTGCCTCAGACTCCCAAGTAGTTGGGACTACAGGCACCCACCACAATGCCTGGCTATTTTTTTTTTTTTCCATTTTTGGCTGAGGCTGGGTGTGAACCCACCTCCTCCAGTATATGGGGCCAGTGCCCTACTCCTTGAGCCACAGGTGCTGCCCTGCCTGGCTATTTTGTTGTTGTTGCAGTTGTCATTGTTGTTTAGCTGTCCCAGGCTGGGTTCAAACCCACCAGTCTCGGTGCATGTGGCCAGCACTGTAACCACTATGCTATGGCGCCGATCTGGGGATTAACTTTTGAATTGGAATGTTGTTTTGGGTTAGGGGTTATGCTGATTATTGTTTATTATGAGTCATAAATCAGGTTATGCTGGTTATTGTTGTTTAAAATAAGGGTCAACATGGTTTTTGCTTTGAACTTTCATGTATAAAACTATGGTTTTAGAAATGGAAGAATAGAACAGTCCTGGAGAAGCTACTCTCATGTCCTCCAGAACTGCTGGCCTTCTGACAAATAAAGTTTGGTAGATCTATCCCCATCTCTGCGTATTTGCTGACGGTGATGCAGCTGGACCTTCTTCAACCAGTAACATTTCAAGACCATCCTGAGCAAGAGTAGGACCCCTTTTCTACAAAACAAAAAAATTAGCTAGGTATCGTGGCAGATGCCTGCAGTCCTAGCTACTTGGGAGGCTGAGGCAGGAGGATGGCTTGAGCCCAGGAGTTTGAGGTTGCAGTGAGCTCTTATAATGCCACTGCACTCTACCTGGGATGACAGAGCAAGACTTTGTCTCAAAAAAAAAAAAAGATAAGTAAATAAATGAAAGTTTAGTAAATGAAATTTTCTCATCAATTAGTTTTTTAAGTTTTTTTTTTTTTTTGAGACAGAGTCTTACTCTATCACCCTTGGTAGAGTGCCAAGGCATCATAGCTCACAGTAACCTCAAACCCTTGGGCTCAAGTGATCCTGTTGCCTCAGCCTCTCAAGTAGCTGGGACTACAGGCACCCACCACAATGCCTGGCTATTTTTAAAGATAGGGGTCTCTCTTTTGCTCAGGCTGGTTTCAAACTCCGGAGCTCAGGCAATCCATCTACCTCAGCCTCCCAGAGTGTTAGGATTACAGGTGTGACCCATCACATTGGTCTTAAGCTTTTCCTTTGACTTTTATAAAGAGTCTTCTAAAAAAGGCAATTAAAAAAATCTTTTCAGAAGATTCTGTACATCAATTAAAATAGGCATCCCTAAGTGGGTCTAATTTAGGACCCCTTATTTTTAAACTTTAAACACACTTCTTAGATGAGCAATCTTATTTATCTAGATTATTTAGATGCATAAAACTGATTCTAGTACATTCTACAAATGGGAATTATATTCAAAATGATCTTTAACAACATTTCACTGTTTTTGTAAGTACAGACATACATTGCTTAATTATGGGGACACATTCTCAGAAATGAGTTCATGAGGTGATCTTGTCACTATGTGACATCGTCCAGTGTGTTTACACAAACCTAGAGGCTATAGTGTACTACATACATAACTGTGTGGTTACTCTATTGTTCTTAGGCTATAAAACTGTATTGCAAGTGACTGCACTGAATACTATAGGTGATGGTGACAACTTAGTAAGTATTTTATTTATTTATTTTTTTGAGACAGAACCTCAAGCTATCCCCCTGGGTAAGAGTGCTGTGGCATCACAGTTCATAGCAAACTCCAACTCCTGGGCTCAAGTGAGTCTCCTTCCTCAGCCTCCCAAGTAGCTGGGTCCACAGGCACCCACCACAATGCCTGGCTATTTTTTGGTTGCAGCTGTCATTGTTGTTTGGCGGCTTGGACTGGATTTGAAACCGCCACCTTAGGTGTATGTGACTGGCGCCTTAGCCTCTTAAGCCACAGGTGCTGAGCCAATAGTAAGTATTTTAGATATAATATTATATCTAAATATAGAAAAAATACAGTACAAGTACTGTATAAAAGATAAAAAATGGTATCCTTGTATAAGGCACTTACCATGATGGGAGCTTGCAGGACTGGAAGTTGCGCTGAGTGAGTCAGTGAGTGGTGAGTGAATGTGAAGTCCTAGGGCATGCTATCTACTACTATAGATTTTACAAACACTCTATACTTAGGCTACACAAATTTATTAAAAATATTTCTTTTTTTTGAGATAGAGTCTGACTCTGTTGCCCAAGCTAGAGTGCTGTGGCATCATTCTAGCTCACAGCAACTTCAAACTCCTGGGTTCAAGCGATTGTCCGGCCTCCACCTCCTGATTAGCTGGGACTACAGGCACTCACCATAATGCTCAGATAATTTTTCTCTTTTAATAGATAAGGGGGGTCTCACTCTTGCTCAGGCTGGTCTTGAACTACTGAGCTCAAGTGATCCACCCACCTCGCCATCCCAGGGTACTAAGATTACAGGTGTGAGCCACTGAGCCCCGCCTAAATATATTTCTTTGTTCAATTATAAATTAACCTTAGCTTACTGTAATTTTCTTACTTTATAAACTCTTCAATTTTTTAAACTTTTTGACTCTTTATTTTAAAAAGTTTAGTAACATTTGGCTTAAAACAAAAACACACTACAGGCAGTCCCTGAGTTGCAAACATCAGACTTATATATGACTCACACTTACGAACAGAGGCTATTACTCAGACTTACATATGACTCACACTTATGAATAGAGGTAAAAGGTAAATGTATCTATTCCAACTTATGTACAAATTCATCTTAAGAACAAAACATATGGAATGTATCTCATTCGTAACCCAAGGACTGCCTAAATATAGTTGTAAAAAGTACATTCTTACTTTATATCCTTATTCTATAAACCTTTTTCTGCTATAATATTTTTTGTAGTAAATACTTCTAAAGCTTTTTAGTTTAAAATTAAGACACAAACACAGACATTAGCCCATGCCTACAGAGTGTCATGATCATCAAGGTTACTCTCTTCCACCTCCACATCTTGTTCCACTGGAGGGTTGTCAAGGGCAATAACATGTACTGAGCTGCCATTCCCTATGATAACAATGCCTTCTTCTGGAACACTTCCTGAAGGACCTACCTGAAGCTGTTTATAGTTAAATTTTTTAATAAGAAGAAGGAATACTCTCTAAAATAGCAATTAAAAGTATAGGCTCGGCGCCTGTGGTTCAAGTGGCTAGGGCGCCAGCCACATACACCTAAGGTGGAGGGTTCGAATCCAGCCCAGGCCCACCAAACAACAATGATGGCTGCAACCAAAAAATAGCTGGGCATTGTGGCGGGTGCCTGTGGTCCCAGCTACTTGGAAGGCTGAGGCAGGAGACTTGCTTGAGCCTAGGAGTTGGAGGTTGCTGTGAGCTGTGATGCTACAGCACTCTACCCAAGGGGACAGCTTGAGGCTCTGTCTAAAAAAAAAAGTATAGTATAGTAAAGAAATAAACCAGTGGCATATTCATTTATTATCATTATTAAGTGTCAGGTACTATACACAATTATGTGTGCTAAGTTTTAAACAACTGGCAGTGCTATAGGTTTGTTTACATAGCACACTGCAAACATAAGTCATGTGTTGCACCATGACCTTACAGTGACTATATCACTGGGCAACAGAATTTTTTCAACTTCATTATAGTTTTCTGGGGCCACTCTTATACATGCAGTCTGTCAATGACTGAAATGTTTTGCAATGCTTGATGATATTTGCAGCTTTTAGAGCCATAATACTCATACATATAAAAGACTTGCAGAGCTGAAAGATGGAGTAGTGAGTTCTTTAGAAATTTGGGATCTTATTTTTACATTGAATCTTGCCCTCTGAAAGAGGTAAGGTAAGGCCTCTTAGGCTGCTTAAAGGTAAATGCCACAGGGCTGGGTTATGTGATATTTGCACACTGCACAGAACTTTCTTAAGTGGTAAGTGACCAAGTGTCAACCCATTCCATGACCCAGCTTATTCTTTCTCCAGAGGCTAAATTGTATGTGTTGGGGAACACTTAGCAGCTTTTAGATGCCTCACCCACACCTATCAGTCAAGTGGTGACTTGATTCTGAGATCCTCTTCACCAACTTCCTTTATTTTAGCATGCAAGAAAAGAAAAAAAAAGACAGAAAGAGAAGAGAACCCAAATCCCTGTGGATTCCAAAAGCCAGAATTGTATATCTCATCTGCTAACAGCCTCACTCTGCAACTATCTCCTCTCTCATGGCAAAAACTAACCTTGAATTCAAAAGCCAAAAGAACAAGGTTGGAGCTCAGTGAAAAGACAGCAGAGACTGAACCCAAAAGGAACTTTGCTTACAACTCTCAGGCTCCATGAGGAAGACAGGGGATCTTGAAAGTGGTCAGTGACACCTCAGCTGTATTCCTTTGGGGGTCAGGGGTCATCAGCAATCTCCTTTGGATCCTTTCATGGGTCACCAGAACTGTCAACAGACAAAATTACAACAAATTGACATATCTAATTGGCTTTTATTTGAGATTCTAGAATCAGGCAACAGTTCACTTTATAAAAAGAATGAATATTCCAAGAGGTGAGAAAAGGTGGTTGGCTTTATAGCCAGAGAAGGGCAAAAAAGCAAAAATAAAGACTAGAAAGAGAATTGGCTGATTTTCCTATAGGATTAAAGCAGAGGGGATATCCTTATCTTGACAGCTAGGTAAATTTCATTCCTTCTAGTGGTTTGCTGTGATGCTGCTATTTACTTTTTGAAAACTGTGCATTTCAGAGTTCAGTCTGATTGTGTGGCCCCTAGCATGAGTGACTCCATTCTTGTTTGGTCTGCTGTGCTGAGACCTAGGGCAGGAAGCTAGACCAAACTCCTTTTATAAACTTTGCTTAACATCTATATCCAGAAGTTCAAAGGAATTCTTATGGGCTTAGTCTATCTCTTTCCCTCCCTTGGTGCTACCTTGTGGCTCCATTCTTAGCAAACCTTGCTCCGTGCTGTCCCCAACAGCTCTGGTTACATAATTTGTATAGTGAGCAAACCCAGGAGTTCCCACACACTACCGAAGTTCAGTCTTACCAGCCTGTTTTGAGTCTTGTGCTCACCCCTGAACCAAATCCTGTGACCATATGTATAAAGTGCGCTGATATTCCCTAATGTTTTCACATATCCTGGCCTGGGCTTTAGTCAGTCACGCCTCTGTCACCAAAGAGCAACCACATTGGTGCCTTCTATGAGGCTTTTCCATCTCATCTTTGTAAGGCCACCAGGGATAAGTAGTAATCAGGGTTCAGAAGAGCAAAGCAATGTCTGAGGGTTGGCAGACATTAAATTGCTGCTAAAGATTATTAGCAGCAATTTAAAGATCCAGATAATTGGCTCTGTGGCCGTAGCACAGTGGTTATGGCACCAGCCACATGCACTGAGGCTGGCAGGTTCCAACCCGGCCTGAGCCAGCTAAACAACAATGACAAATGCAACAAAAAAATAGCTGGGTGTTGTGGTAGGTGCCTGTAGTCCCAGCTACTTGGGAGGGTGAGGCAAGAGAATTGCTTAAGCCCAAGAGTTTGAGGTTACTGTGAGCTGTGATGCTACTGCACTCTATGGAGGGCAACTTAGTGAGACTGTGCCTCAAAAAAGAAAAATCCACAAAATCCAGTGAGTCAGAGAAAGATGTACAAGGAGACATGACATTAGAAGAGAAGTAGAGATAGAGAGAAACCATAAAGATACTGAGGAACAGAGAGATAATCAGGGTGAAAGACAACACTGTGAGAGGTAAGCAGAGACAGACACAGAGAGACAAAGAGCAAGAGAGAAAGGGACCAACACTCACCCATGAAGTGGAGGGACAATAGACCCTGCTTCCACCATGCTGTGTATACATACACACAGAAACACTGATAGAAATAACTCAGAGGGGCTAAGAAAACATGTCTTTGGGGTTGAGTGATCTGGGGTGGTTGACTGAGAGAAACATTCAGGGACAGTGGGCAGTGGTTTCTAAATAAGAATTTGAGCCATGCTGAGGCCACAAATCTAAGTCCTGTGTATTCATTACACAAATATTTATTGAAACAACAAAAAGACAAACATACCCCAAATAAAGGTATTCAAGAGACTTGAATAGACTTTTGTTCAAAGAAGACATACATTCAAATGGTCAGCAAGCATATCGAGATGCTCAATATCATTAGTCATTGGGAAATTGCAAATCAAAACCACTACATATCACTTTACACTCACTAGGATGGCCATAATTTAGAAAAACAGAAAATAACAAGTTGTTGGCAAAGATACAGAAAAGTCAGAACCCCTGTACATTGTTGGTAGAAATGTCAAATGGTGGATCTGATAAATATTCCTAGCAGCATTAAGCATAACAGTCGAAGGTGCAAACACCCAAATGTCCATCAATGGATGAATGAATAAACAAAGTATGGTGTGTCTGTGCAATGGGATGTTATTCAGCCATAAAAAGTAATGAAGTACTGATGCATACTTCAATGTGGATAAGCTTTAAAAACATCATGTTCAGGGAAAGAAGCCAGATACAAAATTTTGAGTGATTCCATTTGCTATCATAGAATCCATGCAGATTAAGTTGGCCAGAACTGGGGGAGGGAGCAATGAAGCATTGCTTAAAGGGTAGGAGATTTTCTTTTAAGATGATAAAAACGTTTTAGAACTTGATAGAGGTGGTGGTTACTTAATGTTGTGAACATACTAAATGACACTGAATTGTTACTTTTAGTTTAATGGTTGATCTTATGTGGTTAATCTAAAAATGGTTAGTTCTCATGTTAATGAATTTCTTCAACCGTGCACATGCAAGCACATATACATTTTATGCTCCTTTATGTGATGGTCAGTGAGATATGGTCACAAGAGGAGATGCAGCAAACTCAAGAAAAATGGTTTATTGTACTACGGGATCTGGAGAGGAGGTCAGCACATGTCACACTGTGTCACAAGGAAAGCTAAGGTACTGGTCAGATGGCAGAAGTAAGGGGACAGCTTAGGTCATAGTCTTTATTTTCATGGGAAAGGCAAAGCAGGGCAGGGTGGACAGTTTAGGATTGTCTAGTTTAATAATGTGGTGGGTTAGAAACTACAGAAGTGGGCCCTTGTATCTGGTACCTGCCCAGGGATGACTGAGGCAGATGAATATCCCATCCTGGGGTGTAAAGGCCAGATGAAGTAGGTCTCATTCTGGATTGGGTAGATTGCACATCTATATATATGCAGGATGAGTATCCCTAATCCACAAATTCAAAAGCCGAAATGCTCCAAAGTCAAGAGTTGTGATCACTGACGCAAAGCTCAAAGGAAAGGTCAGTATGATACAAATATTCCAAAATCCAAAACACTCTAGTATCTGAGAAACTTATACTCTCAAGCATCTTGGATCAGAGATACTCAGCCTGTACATTTTGAGACAGAGAGAGAGAAAGAAAATCACTGTGTGCCAGGCCCTATTTTAGATCCAGAGACCCAGCACTGGCCCTAGAGTCCTGTTCTCCTGGAGCTCAACTTCTAGAGGGAACAGAAAATAGAGGAAGAATGAGGTCAGATAACTTGAGGTAGTGATGAGGTTTCTGAAAACAGGACAGTAGAGTCCAGGACAGAGGAGAAAGCATTAGCATGCAGTGGGAGCTCCACCGGGAGGAGCCAACCCCAGGAAAGCAGCAGCAAGTGCAAAGTTCTGAGATGGGACTGTGCGTGGGGTATTTGCTGAACAGTAGAGTGGCCAGGGAGGACACTGAGATGTGATGGCCAGGACCCACCAGGCAGGGTTATGTGACCACGGGGCAGACTTTGAACTTGTTCTAAACTTAATGGGAAGACTCTGCATTATGAGCAAAGGATGGTGCAGACCTCCATATTGCACAACCACAGGGGGTGCCATTTACATCGACCGGAACATGAACTAGTTCCCCTGGAGTTGGCCACCTTGGCAGCTCTGTAACCCCAACCCTCCCACCTGTGGCAGATATTGCCAATCACAGATCCTGGCCTCCAGCATGGGGTTGTCAGATTCTTCTCCCCACAGGACCCCAAACAGCAGTGGCTGATTCCTCAGAGCTAACTTATGAGATGCCAGTTATCTGCCATCATCTTCCCTGACCTGTTGTTGAGACAAAGACCTCCTGAATCTTATCCATCAGAGATCAGGTGACAAGTAGTTGGAGCAGACCCGGTCAGTTCTTTATTGGGAAGGGGATGCAGTCTTTAATCTGACAAATCTGTGATCCCAGGAAGATATTAAGCTCAAGGTTCATTTTTCTTGTTGTGAGCTCATAGCTACCATGGAAAAAGCCACGGGAATGGCAACTATGCCAGCGCCAATAGACCTGGATGATGCGGACAGCGTTGAGCAAGCGACAGTAACGCTGTCGGACGCGCCACATGCGGACCCAGGACTGCAGCCTGACAACTGCCCATATTCGCCTTGCGTAGGTCTCCAGTGCTGCCCGGCGCCCCTTGTGCAGCAGCTTTAGCAAAATCTGCCTCCACCATCGCTGAATAATCCAAACTCTGAGGGCAGCGTGCAGCAGAGTGCGGCGTACCAGTGTGCCCCGCCACCAGGCCTGGATCTTTATCGCTGCCTTTACTTTGTCAGGGGGAGTCTTCTTCTAGGGGAGGAGAAGTTGCAAGAAAAGGGAATTCAATACACATTCCTCTCACACCTCACCCCCAGCATGTGAGAGGAAGGGACTCTGATCCTCTATCAATGATTGTCTCCTTTAAAGTTCAGGAGCCCTGGGAAGGGCACAGCTGGATGCAGGAGATCCAGGTAGGTTTCCCACACTTGCCACCTGCAGGTTAATGGACACAGACAGATACTTCACTTTGACCTCAGTCGCAATGTCCCCATCTGCAAAATGGGTATACATCTGTCCTAGCTCCCTTACCTGTTTTTTCTTGAATCTGGTTGGCCAGTCTAGAGCAAGAACACTGTGATCCATATGGGCCAAAGGGTTACCTACCATATTACATCTGGCCCTGACTACCTACCTGAAATTGATGACTCTTTTCCTCAGACTCCTCCTATCAGCTATAGAAGTGGAGTCTTTGCTTGCCCTGCCCTCCCTCTTACCCCCAACTCCAGCTCAAATTTACAACCTGTTGTCCCCCTGTCATGTTGTAGTATGCAAAGTTTCCACCCTCTACACAGTGGGGGGGTCGTTCTCATCTATGTCTCAGTATTTCCCATTTTAATTCTTTTTTTGGGGGGAGGGGCAGATAGTCTCATCTGTTGCCCAGCTAGAGTGTTATGGCATCATAGCTCCCAGCAACCTCAAACTCATGGGTTCAAGTGATCCTCCTGCTTCAGCCTTCTAAGAAGCTGGAACCACAGGTGCCTGCCACAACACTCAGCTAATTTTTCTATTTTTAGGAGAGATGGGGTCTTGCTCTTGTCCAGGCTTGTCTTGAACTCCTGAACTCATGTGATCTTCTCACTTCAGCCTCTCAGAGTGTTAGGATTACAGGTGTGAGCTACCATGCCTGGGCAACACTTCTTTTAAACTTGTTAATATACACATGCACACATGTGCACACATATATGCTCCAACACAATTCTAAACTTTGGTGTTTCTTTATTTGGGTGTATATATTTGTCAAACACAGCCCACACCATGCCTCTCCAACTTTGCATGACATGGTTCCCACTTTTCAGAGTTTCTCTTCCTACAACCAAGTCTCCCTGGCTTAGTCATCTTTCTCAGGCTGATAAGGAGAAGGTAGCCCAGAATGAATCTTACCCTGTTCACTGCACCTGGGAATAGCCCTGAGACATTCTTGGTTTATGAAGGTGGTCATGAGTAATAATTAATGGCACCACTTTCACTCACCAAAGTGTCCTGTTCTGGGCAAAAAATTCCATGAGCATCCCATGTTATGAGCCACAGAGAACATGACCATCACTGCAGGGTGACATGGGTGAGACATATTGCAGGTCAGAGGTCTCTCCTGACCTTGACAGCCTGCCTTGACCTACCTTTGGTTTTGGTGGGGGAAGTGGCTTTTTTACTGACTTTTCCTTCTCCTTTGTCCACACTGTGGTTTCATTCACATCTTCGATTACAATTTCACAAACATTACCATCCTTCTGTAATCAGAAGTTAAGGGGAGAGGTGTGGGTAGGCTGTTCTTTGTATAACTCTCTGCTAACTCCCCTACATCCTTAGCCTCCTGGATTTCCCAGAGACCCAGGACATAGGGCTGGCATCCTGATTAACTGTGAGAATCCACATTCCCCTTCCTGCAACTTTGGGTGGCCTGGCTGTCTCTTACACAAAATCGAACTCCCATGACTTGGAGGTAGATGGTTCAACTCCTTAGGTCTGCAGTCCCTTAAATTGCCCATGGTTAGGGACTAGATGACTCCATCATGCTCAGGTCTACTCCTCCAGCCACAACTCTGGCAGGAAGAGTGGACAAGAGGAGAGGATGATGATGTCATAAGAGCACCTATGACTCAGGCATGAGGATGGCTTCCAATAGTTGAGTTCTTTTTAGTGAAAATAGGGAACACTTGTTCATTTTTTTTTCCTATAGAAATGGCCAAAATTTGGCTCCAAAAGCAAGGCAGTGGAAATACTGAAATTGGCACAAAGTTGTATATTCAGTAGAATCTCTGGAAATTGACCACTCAAGGGACTATAACAAATTGGTCAACATACCTACAAGGTAGTCAACATACCTACAAGAAACTAGGCCTGTTGTACTGATACTTACATGTACTTTACCTTCTTGTGCAGCTTTTATTAGAGAATATCATACAAAATCATACACAATTAAAACAGTAAAATCATAAACACAGTATAATACAGAATCAACACATTTGCTGTTTTCTCATGGTTTAATCATTCTTTCTGAAAAAAAGTCAACCTAGGTCTGTTTCTTATCCTTATTACAAATGTAAGTGGAAAGCACTCTCAGCATTGGCTATACCACTCAGCATACCTGGGCATTTTTCCATAGCAAATCCTTTCAACTGCATTATCAGATACCTGATATCCCCTGGTTTTGGAGTTCCTGATGTTTCCGTGTCATCCTCACTTGCTTCTTCCACTTCATCAGCTGCTTCATGTACTCTCAGGCTGGTCTGTACTTTGGTCAATATCACTTGGAAAATTGCTTCTGGGTCGGGGTCATTACGGGTTGCCACCTCATCAGCCATGGCAATGAAACCTTCAACATCTACCCCTTTGAATTCTGCCATGGGAAATGGACAGTTTGATGGGGCCAAAACATCATGCCTGTGGGTTGTGACAAATCCAACTTTCTTGAAAAACTTCTGTATTGTTTCTGGCTGAATTTTATTCTAAACAGAACTGATCCAGAGGACAGCATCCAGAGCGTTAACTGAGGTAGGAGATGAAGCTGCTTCCACAAGCGGACCAGAGATTTGTGTTTTAGTAATGATCCACTGCAGGAGCTTGGCTCAGTAGTGCATTTTATTTTTTAAATAAATATATATTTTTATTAAGTCATAACTGTGTACATTAATGCATTTATGGAGTACAATGTGCTGATTTGATATATAACTTGGAATGCTTACATTAAACCTTTATACTCTTAATAGTTTTTTTTTTTTTTTTTTTTAAGACGGAGCCTCAAGCTATCCCCCTGGGTAGAGTGCCATGGCATCACAGCTCATAGCAACCTCCAACTCCTGGGCTCAAGCGAGTCTCCTGCCTCAGCCTCCCAAGTAGCTGGGACCACAG
>CAUYQV010087520.1:0-26461 GCA_963574575.1 Galagoides demidoff | reverse complement strand
TGTGGTCCCAGCTACTTGGGAGGCGGAGGCAGGAGACTCGCTTGAGCCCAGGAGTTGGAGGTTGCTATGAGCTGTGATGCCATGGCACTCTACCCAGGGGGATAGCTTGAGGCTCCGTCTCAAAAAAAAAAAAAAATTTTTGGTATCCTTTCATACTTTGGTTGATGATGGAGTTTGCATCTTTTTAAATGTCTTAAAAATATGAAAATGGAGATCTGGTTGATCATGGTGTGCTTATGCGACAATTTGATGTCCAGAAAAGGGTGTCACATTTGAGACCAGAAAGCTACAGTTCAAGTCTGGCCTCTGCCTCGTAAGGCCTCTTTGGCCTTGATTCAGTGATACACTCTCACTCTGTAAATCATCATGAGCAGTGATGCCTAATTGTGGTGCCAGCAGAAACAACACATGTTAAAATCATTTCAGGGATTAAAAGTCCTTTGTAAAGATGAATAGTAATAACAATTGTTGTTTTGTTTCTATCCACAAATCCACAGGAAGTGAAGAAATTTCAATAATAAAGGAAAAGAGGTCTGGTAAATATGACAATAGGAGTGTTATGTCACTAGATAGGATTTTAATTTACGTAATGAATTCTGATATTATGCAGAGAATCATGATACAGGGCACTTTATTAATTCTGGAAATTATATGTTCCTTTGCACGATAAACACAGTGTTCATTCCTTAAATATTGTAATTCTTATAGATAAGCCAGTGATGATGACTTCTGAAAACTTTGGTTTTTTGGTAAAAATTTATTCAGTCAATCACTAGAAAGTAGGTAGCTATGGACTAGGTATGAGGCTTAGCTTGTTATGTTTCAGACTTTTTAAAACTATGAACTACATTCTGTGCTTTCCATGCTTTCTAATGCCAGGCACATTTAATTGTCCTCAAAACTCTGTGAGGTGGATCTGCATGGTTAGGTTTTCTTAATAAGAGAATGGCTTTAGAGAGACTGGAAGACGTTCCCCAGGTCTCACAAGTAGTAACTTGTATGCAGTAGGTTTCCTTAAGATTAACTTAGTGCTCGGCTTGGCACCTGTGGCTCAAGCGGCTAAGGTGCCAGCCACGTACCCCTAAGGTGGCGGGTTCGAATCCCCAGCCTGGGCCCGCCAAACAACAATGATGGCTGCAAACAAAAAATGGCCGGGCGTTGTGGCAGGCGCCTGTGGTCCCAGCTACTTGGGAGGCAGGAGACTCACTTGAGCCCAGGAGTTGGAGGTTGCTATGAGCTGTGATGCCATGGCCCTCTAACCGGGGGACAGCTTGAGGCTCCATCTCAAAAAAAAAAAAAAAAAAAAAAAAAAAAAGATAGTGCTCTTTAAACCGCTACATCACAGGGCAAGTTCATTCTAAATTTCATTCTGAGCCCTTGTACAGAGGGCGTAGGCTCATCTGCCTTTGCCTAACTGAGAGTTTCACGCCACAGCAAGGCACTGTGGCTGTGCAAACTGTGCAAATCACATAATCTCACACTCAAAAGAGACTGCACATGAATCGTTAAGGATTCTAAGATATTAGTTTTACAAGTAAGATTTTAAGTTACATGCATTTTGTGAAAATTTTTCTATTTATTCTCCCACACACATGCAGGCCAGAGACCTTCTGTTCATGAATGTGGGGCTTCATTTTATATATGCAGCTTTCAGATCATTTTTTAAAAGCTGTAACAAGCTTCGCCAGTGTTGTTAGCTCCAAATGAGTGTGATTACTGGTTAATCAGAGTGGTTAGTGTAAGTGAATGCATGTTGTAATATGAATAATTGTAAATGTTGACTCCCTGGTCTCTCTTTGAAAACAAGTGGGTTCAGCCAGCTTAATGAGGTTTTCCTGGAGTGTTTACAAATTTTAAATAATTAAAATTAAATTGAACGGAAGTTCTTTGTAATTATGACTGCAATTTCATCATTATCATCCAGGCATTTGGAAGGACGTGGGGCAGATGAGTGCATTCTATAAGGTTTAAAGTCACAAGAATTATTTTCACAAAATGACATCAGACATTTTCAGAAGTTCATTTCAGTTAATCATAGAAATGTTGAGAGTTCATAATCCAGTAAGTCTTCTTTCATTTTTTTTTTCAAACATACATAGACTGGGTTCCCTTCACAGGGAAGTTTTTAAGAAGCATCATCAATTTTGGCAACTTTAGTGATCATTAAGAACTCATGAGGAAGCAGTGGTTTATGCACCAGCAGGCTCTAGATTTGGTGGGAGTCAGTGCAGAGGGCTTCTGAGAGCCTGTCTATGGAAAGGTTTTAGAAAAGTACCTAACAAAGCACTGATTATACTTTAGTACTTTCAAGTGGAAAACCAAAGCTTTTTGTTCACACAGCAGGCATGACGAGTAGCCTGAATGATGAGGACAGTGTAGAGTTTGCAATCAACATGGCGGCCTGAAGAAGCCAGAAATGAATGAAATTGAATTTGAGAAGTTATGTGTAAAATATTTCCCTTTAAGTGAGTGTCTGTAGCCAAAGAGGTGAACCAGGGTAAATCTCTCTGAAACTTTTTCCTTGGCATGAATTACTTTGATAAGCCACCCTGTCTATTTGCTTAGATTGTGCAGATGGAGCCAGCAACAAGGCAGGCAGGTACAAGATGCTCTAGCACACTACCTCCAACAAAAAGAGCAGCTACTGTTCTGACTCCTGAGTTTCTCCTCTTCTGAAGAAACCTCATGCTGATCGTCTCCTTTCTAGAAGTTTCTTCTTCCCTTTTCTGAAATCACATAAATTTTATCTCTCTTTAGTGAACTTTAAAACTCCATTAGAGAGACTCTACTTTTGAGTTGTTTGTTTTAAGAATTTAGAACTACTTTTTACATTTCAAATTAAAAAGAATTAAGATACTCAGTTTTTTTTAATGTAGACATTTTTTTGCAAAACTAAATACAGATAGTTTTGTTCATGTTGCATAGAAGATAATAATATATAGCAGTGCCTTTCTTCTGTGTAATTTCACTTCCTGAGTTTCCAGCTACCCTTGGACAACTGTGATTTGAAAATATTACTTAGAAGAGTTGAGAAATAATTAATAAGCTTTAAACTGTGTGCTATTCTGAATACCATAATGAAATCTCCTACATTCCTGTTCCATCCTGTCTGGGATATGAATCATCCCTTTGTCCAGCATATACACAGTATACACACTAGCCACCCATTAGTCACTTAGTAGCCATCTTGGTTATCAGATAGACTGTGTTGGAGTAGCTCAGTGCTTGTGTTCAAGGTCCATAGTAGCATAATGCTATGTCACAATGCCTATATCATTCATGCTCCTTCATCTCATCACAGAGGCATTTTATCGTTCACATCATCCCAAGAAGGGTGAGTATAGCATAGTAAGGTATTTTGAGAGAGAGTGGGAGTGACCACCTCCAAATAACTTTATTACAGTATATTGTTACAATTCTATTTTATTATTGGTTAATATTATCAAACTTTGTCATGGGCATATAGATATAGGAAAAGACATATTACATATAGGATCCAGTACTCCTTAATTTTAGGCATTCACTAGGGGTCTTAGAATGCATCTCCTGTGAATAAGGGGGTACTACTGTAATGAACCCTTGTGTTTCAACACCCAGATTTAGAAATAGAATATTACAAATAAAACTATGATCATCTTTATGTTCCTCTTGGATCTGATAACTTGTCCTTACAGCCTCAAAGTTAACCTAAGTTTAATCTTAAACTTAGGGTCTATTAATCACTTTCATGTCTTTTTACATTTTAATTTATTTAGGGTCCCAAGTCCACATATAGCATTATTTTCCACTGATATAACATTATAAAAGTGGTAACATTACACATACATACAGGGTGGCCATAAAGTTAGTGTGCAATTTAAATTTAAAACTGCAAACTAACTTAATGGCCACCCTCGTGTGTGTGTGTGTGTGTGTGTGTGTGTGTGTTTTCCTCTTTGTCTTCTTTTTCTAACTCAGCATTTCGTTAGGTTATCCATGTTGACTGTGCATTTTCTTCTGTGCTGTGCAGTGTTCCATCATAGGGGTAAACCCCAGTTGCTTTTCTTTGTGGCTATTACAAATAGTGCTACAGTGAACTTCCTTGGTTATGTCTCTTTGAACATGCATCAGAGCTGCTCCAGCGGCACTTGAATAGTTAGGAGTAAAATTGCTGGTTCATTTAGCATGCTCCTTTTCAACTTTCCTAGGTGTGGCCAAATTTCTCTCTAGAATGGTCACATCAATTTAGACTCCCTCTTAAAATTCCCAGAGCTCTACATCCTCCAAATAAAGTTTTGATTTTACCATACTTAGGTTTCTTTGGTCAAACAAAACTATATGTGAAATGATTTCCATTGTGGTTTTCATCTGAATTTATGTATTTTTAATGCAGGTGAACCTATTTTTATATGTTTGGGGCCATTTATGTATGGTAGCTCTTTTGTAAAGTGCCTCTTGGTATCTTTTGCTTAAATTTTCATTGAGTTGTTTGTTTGTCATCATCTTAGTGATCTATGGGACACTGATCCTTTTTTGATAATAGGCACTGCACATACCTTCTTTAATTTTGTGGCCTGTCTTTTCAATATTTTTATTTTTTATGAACAGAATATTTTATTTCAATGCAGTTGTATTTATCAGACTTTGCCTTCATTATTTGTACTTCTGGGGTCCTGTTTAAGGAATATTTCCTAGACTAAATTTACAAAAATATTAACCTATCCTGTGCACCTTGGTCTATATGGATTGTCTTTGGTAAATATCTAATTATGAATGAACAATTCCCTGTCATCATTTGTGAGTAGCCTGTCTTCTTCCCATTGTTCTCCAATATGGTTATGGCAAATAGTAAGTTTTCAGATGCATGCGGATCTGTTTCAGGGCTCTCCCTTCTGTAGCTTTTTAATCCTTAATGAGATTTAATATTCCACTTGAACGAGAACTGCACCTTCACCTCTTATTTCAAGCTAACTACTGTACTATTGTTATTATTGAGTCAGCCTATCAAGCAAAAAACTATCATAGAACTTCAAGCTTGTGTGCTCAGTAATGAACTAAAAACAGTGCAGGGACAACGAAGGAATAAACAGGATAATTAAGTATGAGATAAAGTCTTTTCCCTCAAGATGGACCAGAAAAGTAAGGGGCAAGCATTTATTATGTACCCACCTCGAGGCCAGGCATTCAGTGAGAGGGTGAAGGTAGTTAATCTTTCTGGGTATATAATGTTAACTCTTGAGTAATAATTAGAATATACTTGTAGACAAATTTTATGGGTGTTAAATTATACTATGTATAAATGCCAGAGAAGTTGAAGGAAATGTTGAACACTGTACATAAGGAGAGTGTGATTATGAGGTAGGCACACAAGAATATAAATACTTGGCACTGATTAAACTCTGGTGTTTTTTTTTAGCTCTTCTAGTTTATTTCTTTGCCCAAAGTTATATTAGTTCCATGAAAATCTGTTCTAACTCTTCTTCATAGAATAATATGTGATATAAAATGTTAAACCCCAAAGAAATATTATCAGGGTTTTCTAGGATTATCCATTCAAACCTGAGGGACCTCAAGTGGGAAACACCACCTCCTGGAAGGCTAGTCTTTCCATATGGTTAATGAAAAAGCAAATTATCAGGTCTTCTCAGGATTCACCCTGATGTACTCAGTGTGGGCCTGGACACCACCACTGAAATTCCCGAAGAAGGCCTTTCTTTAATGCAGAAATGTTGTTATCTCTCACCACTAACAGTTGTATTCAACAACTGATATTAAATGGGATCTACTGTTACTTTATTTTACCTCAATTAGAGGTTGCTTTTTAAAGAAAAATAACCTTTCACCTATCAGATGCAAATGTTTTGAATATTTTGACATATTTGATAATCCTACAGAATTATTTATACCTATATAAAATCTAGGGTTTCTCTCCAATACAAAAGAACAACGACACTAAGATGAGATAGGCAGATTACCTTCAAAGAAGTGCTGATTTTCACTCATCTTTTTAGTTGGTTTTAAATTAATAATGCCAATGACACATTTTCCCAGCTTGGCTCAATCAATAAGGTTCATCTGATCCTTAGTTAATATTAATCCTTAGTTATAGGAAATTTAAAAAGCATATGTGTGTGTGTACTTCTAGACAAGTTTAGAGAGAAGCTAACTATTCCTACTATAATAGAAATTTTGGTATTTTTTTTTTTTTATTGAATGGTAACTATGTACATTCATGCACTCTGGGGTACAGTGTGGGGTTTTCACATGCAATCCGAAATACTTCCATCAAACTGATCAACACAGCCTTCATGTCATTTTCTCAGTTATTGTTTTAAAACGTTCTGATTCTACTCTTAGAGAGTTTCACTTGTACCCCTGTCATTCTCTTTTTCTCTCTCTGTGCCAGGTAAGGACACATTAAGAATTCAGCTGTCAGGGTTGGTAGGGGGACCACACCTATGGAGTATATTACGTTTACTCAGTGCAGCGCTGTCTGCAATAATAAAACATTATAAGGAATCTAAGTGTGTAGTAACAGAGAACTGATTGAATAAGCCATAGTATGTCCATGTCCACACTATGGAGAGAATGAGAAAGGTTTGTATGTACTGATAAGGAAAGATCTACAGAATATACCATTAAATGAAAAAGAAGGAACAGGAGGAGAGGAGAAGAGGAAGAGAGGAGGAGGAAAGAGGAGAAGGGGAAGGGGGAGGAGGAGGGAGGTGAAGGGGGAAGGAGGAGACGGAGGAGGAGGGGGGAGTTGGAGGGGGAGGCGGTAGGAGGAGGGGGAGGAGGCAGCAGCAAGAAGTTCATGTACAAAGGAGAGAGCCCCACTCTACTGGACATACACATATAAAACCAATTAAAAGTGGTTACATGTAGAAGGAGGAAGAGACAGAGTAGAAAGACCAGAGGTTATAAAAAGGCATCTCTGTGAATATTTTTTCATATAATTTTGATATTGACTTAGGTAACTTATAGAAGTTTGAACCAAAAATATACTAGAATTGAAAAACAACTAAACATACGCTACCATTGTTGATATGGTCACACAGAAAAATCGTAGAAAGAAACACGTAGAATTTGTGAAAATCTTTGAGTTCATAAGATACACAAAAAGAGACAGCTAGAAAGACATCGATTGTCATCACGGAAGATGGTAATGAATTCCCCTCTGAAGGAATTCAAGAAAGGAGCATTTATCTTGCTTCCCTCAGTATGAATGTTCTCAGGATAATACATGGATCTTGTTGGGTGGGGTTTACCCTAGGGAAAGGGATTTAATAAAGGTAAACCAGATGGTAACATTAGAAAAGTCACCGTTTTGCAGTTTCTAGTGAATATTAATTCAGAATTGTTGAATGGATTTGACCATCATGTGAATGACTGAGGAGAAATCTGCCATCTACATGGCAAAGTAACTCCACACAAACATCTGGTTACAAAGGAAAAAAACCTCTCTCTGTGCAGCAAGCTGCTCTGGTATCACCACAGGTCAGCACTGTCGGTTTTAGAACTTCATATAAATGGAATCAGACAGATAATCTGAGCTTCAATAATGGCAGAAACTAGATGATGTGCTCCTTTTTAATTTTTATTTCCTTGCTTATATTTTATTTTTTTTCTTTTTATTTCCTTCCTTTTTTGTTGTGGTTGTTGCTGCTGTTGTTGTGACAGAGTCCCACCCTCTGCCCTGAGCAGAGTGCAGTGGCGTCACAGCTCACTGCAACCTCAGCCTCGGTGTGGACATCCTGCTGCCTCATCCTCCAGAACCCACAGCACCCAGGTGGGTTTTTCATTTTTTTATGAGTTGGGGTCTCGCTCTTGTTCAGGCATGCTCTTATATAACACCAAATGAAGTACCCAACAATGCCCAGGATGTACTGTAGACTAACTTTAGTAACATGAATCACTCAAGCACTTAGATTCTACCCTTGATTTATAGGAAATACAGGGGAAAAAAGAATAAGC
The DNA here is from genome assembly GCA_963574575.1 of Galagoides demidoff. Taxonomy (NCBI): domain Eukaryota; kingdom Metazoa; phylum Chordata; class Mammalia; order Primates; family Galagidae; genus Galagoides; species Galagoides demidoff. Next base: position 18,508 of record CAUYQV010087520.1, on the reverse strand, counting down.
TAAGTTGGAAAACACGAAGAAGTAGTCAAAAGATATGCCGAAAAATTAGGAAATGGTTTAGATTTTAAAATACCTAAGCATTAGATACAAACCAGATAAAATGCATGATTCTGCCCTAAATCCTAATTTGGACAAGCCCACTTTAGGGGGACATTTGGGGAATAATCAGGATAAGTTGACTCTGATCTAGGGATTTGATACAAGGACAATTTGTTGACAGAGAAAGAGAAATAGCAAAAGAAAATACGTAGTTTACAAAATTATCTTGTTTTAGTCAAAAAAAAGTACAATAAAAAGATCTGAAAATATACGTGAGGTCTGAAAATTAAGTTCATGAACTTGCCACTGTGCGTTTATGTTGGCAGGAATGCACACACTTGGCCAAGTTTTATAACCTGGGCATATATCAGTGTCCCACAATTGGGTTCATGTTGACACGTGGCGCGTCTTGCTGAGTGTTCTTGTTGTGTGATTTTGTGTACATCACAAAAATGTTGGAGCTGGAATTAGAGCAACCAACATCAGTAAATTTCTTGTTAAACTTGGCAAGGGTGGAAATGAAATCAGAAACACGTTAATCCAAGGTTACAGGGATAACGCTCTGAACAAAATGGCAGAGTACAGATGAAGTCAATGTTTTTCTGAGGGGAGGGAAAGCATCACTGCTAAAGGCAGGCCAGGATGGGCCATAATGATGATGGATGGAAACATTGCAAAACTCCATTAAATCATGTGTCAAAGTCATCAGCTGACTGTGAGAAGCATAGCAGACCAAGTAAACATCAATAGAGAAACAGGGAAATGTTACCTGAAGATCTTGGCTAACAACTCATGGCACTTGCATCATGACAATGCACCAGCACCATCTGTGAGGGAGTTTTAGCTAGTAAACAAATAACAAATAACTGTATTGGAACACTCACCTGATCTGGCCCCCAGTTACTTTTTTCTTTGCCTGAATATAAAGGAAATATTGAAAAGAGGACACTCTGATAACATTCAAGGTATCAAGGGGAGTATGACAACAGCTCTGATGGCCATTCTGGAAAAAGAGCTCCAAAATCACTTTGTAGAGTGCACTGGGCACGGGCATGGGTACATAGCTTCCCACCTTTTCTAGGATGTGTTCCAGAACTTAATTGTCACACCTCCTACATCAGCCTTTTGATTACTGGTTGGTGGATACATTAATTTTCTAATGTTGCCATAACATGTTACAAGAAACTTGGTGGTGTGTAATGATACATAGTCACTATTTTACAGCTCTGAGGTCAAAAGTCTGACACAGTACTCAAAGGAGTAAAATCAATCAGTGTTGGCAGGGCTACGTTCCTTGTGGAAGGGTGAGAGAAGGATCCAGTCCTCCCCTTTTCCAATCTAGAAGCTGCCTGCACTTCCTGTTTCACTGCCCCTCCTCCATCTTCAAAGCCATCTGGGGCTGGCCAGGTCTTTTCCATTCTGCATCACTATGAACTTCTCTTCTACCTCCCGCTTCCACTTTTAAGGATCTTGTGATTTCTCTGGGCCCACTCAACACTCTAGGATTATCTCCCTATTTTAAGGTCAACTGATACCCACCTTAATTCCATCAGCAACCTTAATTTCTCTGCCACCTACTCTAATAGGTTCTGAGGATTACAATGAAGATAACTTTGAAGGGGTAATGTCCAGCTTACCACAGAGAACATGATGTTTTATAATCTTGGTGTTAATTTGTATTTTATGCCTTTCCACGATGGATATGCATTGCTTATATAATAGCAACAAGTTATTCATTTTAAAAACAAGTATGACGATGGAGGAGAAAGTAATACAGTAAGCCGTAATATTATGGAGCTCAGGAATACACAGCTATTAGAAGAATGAAGGCCAAACTATATAGGTAGATAGGATTTGGCAGCTTGGAACTTTTTCACAGAAAGAATCATATTTAAAATCCCATAGTTCAAACAATGTGCATGAAAGGGCAAAAGACTTATTCTGGAAAATATTAGTTATCAAAAAGGGACTCTAGCAATGGCAAAACCGCTGTGGTCAAAGATTCAGATGGAAAGTATGCATGACAATTTTCACAAAACACAAGTTCAAGTCTAAGCTCTGTCCCTTACTAGCTGTGTGAACTTGTACCAATTATTTAAGCTCCCTTCGCTTTGATTGCATTATCCCTGAACGGTGACTAATAATTGCTCCACTTTCCTCATGGGGTTGTTGGGAGATTAAATGATTTAATACTGGTAGAGGGTTTAGAACTGTGCCTGGCACATGGTCAACATTTCTGTAAATGCTAGTCATTAATAGTTATTATTCTGGCAGGTGTTTGTAGCCACCTGTTTCAGATGGAAAAATGACCCTGGAATTTTAGTTAAGCTGGTACTTACATGCCATAACCTCAGGGAATAACCAGAGTCACATACTGATTATCAATGGGGTTTTTACACCCAAGGATAGTAGAGTAATTTTAGCCTGAGGATTTCACTACTGAGATTCTTCCTATATGGCTGGGTTCCCAGGAAGTACCCCTTCAGTGCTAGCATGATGGGCTAAATAATACTTGTGAAGAGTCAACAGTGATATAGTCCAGAATCATCAACATGCCAGATGTTACTTTCAACTACTATATGGGGTTCTAACACCTGCATCCTGGTGGAAAGAAAAGTCTTATAATTCACTGGTCTGACAGCTGGGCGACAAAGCAAAGAAGCTTTCCAGGACTGAGAGACTAGAGACAACTTCAGTAAATATTGTCCTGCTGACTATGGATTAATATTAAACCAGCTGGATACCATGAGTTGTTCAATCAGTCAAGCACAACATGGAAAGGCACCTTCCATTTCAGAATGTGGAGATTTTAAATAAAATACTGTATTTAAAGAACTGTGTCATTAAATAATTCCAATGAAATGAATAATGTTCCTCTGAAGAAAAGGAGTTGATTAAAGCTAGAAAGGATCTTACTAGATCCTGCTGAAAGCTGTTACTGTTTAAAGCTAGACAGGATCTTCAAGAGCTTTTAATCCAGTGTTCCTCAAACCAGATCAACAGCTCCCTCCCCTCCCCTATTTCTTTGTTTTCTGCAGGATTTCCCAAAGGCTTGAATGCGCTACCCTGTACTGTGTATCTCCAAGACTGAGACATGGCATTGAGGGTCAACCTGACCACAGTACCCATTCTTTTCTTTGCACATAATCTTTTCATCTCTCAAGGGACATAAACGATGACAAGAAAACACCAATGTATCATCAGGGACAGCACTTTGTAGAATAAAAAATGAATGTCCAGCGTCGTCAAATGACGTGTGGGGTGAACTCAGTAACTCCGGAGCTGGCCTACCCAGGCAGCTGTCCAGAAGGAGCCCGTGTGGAAGACCGTGCACTGTGGGCCTGGGTGGCCTGGAGAAGAATGAAACCAGGAAGAGATGGAAACAGAACCCACAGGGAAAGGTGGAGAGAAGAGCCAGTCACCTGGGAATGCAGCTTCCTCTTGTCTTTTGCCTCACCTCACAGTTCTTAAAAATCTACAATTTCAGAACAGACCCTGTGCTGGGTGTTACAGAGGACATCAAAAAGCTATGCAAAAGGCTGGATCCTGCCCTCAAGGACCTCGGATTCTCATGGAGAAGACACACACAAGGTTGAGATGCTAGCAACAATCCTATTTTCATACCACTTTTCATGTTGTCAGCTCTCTCGCATACATTTTCCAAAACTCTTACATTGGGAAAGTATGAGGCGTCTCTTTTTATAAATGAGAAAATGAACAACTGATCAGAGAGACTGCAACGTTGCTGAAGGGCAGAAACATAATAAGCGGACGCCATCTTCCTCTCATCTCATACACACCACAAGGCTAGTTGGTGCTGTCTGCAAATGCTTTTAGGGTATGTACACTGCACGTAGCAAATTGTTTGACTAGCCAAGGTTATTTCTATTACCAAGATTGATTTTTTTAAAGGGGTCTAAGAAAGACTATTTGTAACAAAGGAAGAAGGACACAGCAGGGCAACACACAGAGCTGGAGAGGATATAGATAGTATCACATACATTTTTACCAAGGACTTTTCACGACAAAAAGGAATGTTCCTTGTAGAAAATTTTGATTGCAGCAAAAAGAATGAAGAAAAAAATAACTGCACTCTCACTAAGAGCAGCGTTTAGCTAAACCTTATTCTGCAAATGTCTAAGGCCTCGCACGCTATAAAACGTGACCATTTACATTAAGCTTCCGAAAAATCTTCAGTTCCAAATATCCACGTGGTAACCTTTTCTTTTTCAATCTAACACATTATAGCAGACAATGAAAAAGATGTTAAAAGCATTCATGTTTGAGATTTCTTGATTCTATTTTTGAAGTAAAGTAGGGATGAATGAGGGGCGGCGGGGGGGGGGGGTGGTCCTTATGGATTTATCAACATTCCACCAACATAAATATTTGATCCTGCCTACCGCAAGGGCTCCAATGCTGTGCCTGGAGCCTTTGATCTTGCGTCCCACTCCGGCATATGGTGTTACTAAGCATAATCAAAGTGCAAATCTTCATAGAAAATTACAGAGACTCTGAAAAGGGGCTGGTTGGTTCCTTCCTCTAATTTCCTTTCCTGCCATGTTCCTGGTCTTAAGTAAAAAATGATTTGGCCTTTTGATGAAATCTGCAAACACTTTTAGGGTATTTCCACTGTATATGGTCAATTATTTAACTGTCCAAGATGATTTCCATTACTGTGATTGACAGAATGTTTCTTGCCAGTAGAGAGCCACGGTTTTCAGCTGCACGAGTATAAAACTGCCCCCCTTATTTCAGCCCTACAGAGTGGCGTTAGAATTAGAAACATCGGAAGCTCTGGGGGGTGAGGGGCACAACAGACCCACGCACATCCAGGCTTTGATAATATAATAAATCTGGCAAAATTCACAGGATCAGTTGCTAAGCCTTTAAGTCAATACTCTTCAAAAGAGGTAGAGGTGCTTCCCCATGAATATTTTTAAGCAATTAATTACTAACAAATAAGATCCAGTTGTAGGAAAAGTAGTAATTTATAAAGCATTCCCTTCAAATATATTCGTCAGCCCACTGAACAGCAAGACAGGCAATTTCTGACGTACAAGTTGAAAACAAAACTGGTGCTTTGTCAGAGCTGATCATCCTCACCCTCTCATCAATGTTCTATCGTTAAGTCTGAGTGACTGTGACAAACATGGGCCAGGAAAACAGGCTCCATCCAAGTCTTCAATTTGAAGCACTTGGACCCAAGAAGGCTCTGTATGGTGTTTCTCATGCTTACAGCCCAAGCTTTATACAAATTGCTTGTCATAATGTCATTATCAAGGGGAAAAAAGGTATATCTAAAGCACCATTTAGAAAGTTTAACCAAGTACAGGGGACTCTAGTTGCAGTTGTGGGCACTGGCGCCACAGGGCTGGCTGTTCATGGCTGCCGTCCTCCCTTACTGGTCAAGGCCTAAACCTGATTTGAGTATCACCCCAAATCAGCCTCATTAGTCACACTTTCAGGCATATATCAATGGCTAGCCCTCCTGATGTCCATCTGTAAAAACCGAAGTCAGCAGCCAGCAGTTTAGATCATGGTCCGTACTCTATCATTTTAGGGGCAAATCATTCCAGAAGGTAGCTAACCCTTCTTGTTCTTAGTACCCTCTCCTCTAAATTGTGGATACGAATTGAATACTCCTCACCCTGATTCTCTCATGAGATTTAGATCTAATATCAAAACCAGAGATATTAGATTCAAAAATTTTTTCAATAATTCCAAAGAAATACATGGTATTTGTACCGTATTTAGAAAATGCCCCAAAGTAGCACAATTATTTATTTTCTCACCACCTAAAGACAACAAATGTTAACATTTTTGTCTCTTTTCTTTATTTTTATGAAAGCTTGGGCAGTGCAACAGCAGTTGCTGAGGGCCACATAAAGCAAGGTCATTAGGGTAGTGTACAGAAATGCAAATAAAAGAATAGGAGAAAGTTGTGCAATGACATATAACTATAGATCTGGTACATAGGGATGGCAAATATTTAAGTACTCGAGATTAAGAGATACTTTTATTCCTAGAGCATTTCCTTAGGCTACTGACGCAATTCCATTCTAGGGGAAGACAACATTATATTACTGCTATAAAGTTTCAGTTAGATAGCAACAAACTCCATACCACAACCATAAAGGCACATGGATTTGCCCTATTTCCTAAGTCATCATGCTCAGTCAACATCTGCCTTTCTTTTCTGGCTTGCCAGAAAGGCCCTGGAGTTCACTGTAGTTCTTACAGATACACAATTTGTTTATACATGTTGGTTTCACTTAATCAGGCTTCTTTGAAATGATGGCTAAGGATTTTCCGTCTAGAATGCTGGGTGCATGTGTAAATGGCCCGACACACATACAGTGCTAACTTCCCACAAAGATTTTGGTTTTTTCTTATTTTCCTTTCAAAAGACAATTGCTATTCAGCATGGTGCTCACTGTTATTATCTTCTCTGAAGGTCTGGGCTTTGTCTTATTCTCCACCCCACCCCACCCCTGCCTCCTAGTCAAGGAGAAACTGAAATGACTGGATAAGCCCTTTAGAAGAGTGGGTAAGTCGTTCCTAAGCTTGGGTCCTCACCAGACAATACCTTGGGAAACACTATTAGTAACAGATAAAATCTCTAGGCCCTACTCTAGAGGATCCCAGTCAGATTCTCTGGGGGTGGGCCTAGGATGCTCTATTTTTAACAAACTCCTTTGTAAAATGGGGGATGATAATCATTTCTACCTTACAAGGTAGTAATGGAACTAAATGGAATTATTTTATGTAGTGCACTTGGATCACTGCCTGGCCCTCTACAGTAAGCACTACACAAGTTCCAGTTATTACTGTATTTTCATTGTATTATAACATGATCAGCTGATCATAAACAGGCATTCCCAAGTACTGCCTATCAGTTTTCTCAAATTTGAACAAGTGTAAAAATCATCCAGTGAACTTACAAATGCAGATATTGTGGCTTTGCTGCCCAGAGAGTCTGATTTAATAAGGCTGGTACCTAGCCAGGGACCTGCATTCTTGCATTTCCCAAAGGGGGGAAATGGAGAATTGGCAGATACTCTGTAAACTGGCAATTATCTCATTCACATTCCTGATCCCCAAGGAAAAGAAATTTGCCTCTCAGGCCAGGGCTAAGATGCAGCTCATTTAGAAAGAGAAAGACAACTTTGGGGGTCATTTGATAACATGCCAAGGGACCCCAGGGGTCTCTCTGTTTCCTACTTCATCTGTGTCAGGGGCATACTTCATGTCAGGGGTTGGCTCACAGGAGGTGAGGAAACAGCTGCCATCCCCTCAGGCTGCCCCCAAGTCAGATCCAGGAAACACCTCCCCCATCCAGTGCAGGTGGGAGCCAGACAGAGCTCTTCCCTCCCCAATCCATCCTGTACCCGGGGAGTGCCTGGGCCAACTCCTGCCAGCTCCAGGGGCTGCTGAAGACATGGCCTGGAATCCTTCATGCCTCAGTGGTTGAAGTTCAAAGGAACCACAGGTTGCTTGGGAAGACGCAGGTATACAACCCTGGCAAGCCCAAGAGGATCCCATGCCTGTGCAAGAATGCCTGAGAACCTTTACACCACATGTCTGTGTCAGAGGGCCAGCCCAAACTCATTCGTGCTTCTGACCCCTGCAACTACCTCCAGGTGCACCTCAGATTTAAAGTGCAAGGTTTCTAAAAGTAAAATGACAAAGCTCTGTTTCTCTTATGAACCGCATTCCTTCCTGGACTCCCAATTGTGATTATGCAGATTATACCCTTAAGTGTAATCAATACTTCAATCTCCTGGAAACAGGTCAAGCCTGGATCCTCCATTAAACAAAGACATTATACAGTTAAGAGAGGGTTACTGAACTAGGGACAGCTATGACTTTGCTTTTACTAAGAAGTATTGCTTTTTATAGAAAGTTAGGCATAGCCTGTTATAATAAAGTAGAATTTTCAATTCTAAAAAATGCTTTCCTTCAAACTCCTGTAATTTTTTCCCTTGTTGATTCTATATCAAAGTCCATGTACTTTCTCCTCTCCCTAAAATGCTACCTACTGGCAGGCCTGCCTCCATTTGAAAGCCCAGGCTCAGAGTGCCAAAGGATGTCCCATTGCTCCCCTTCCAAGCTCTGGCTCCTGAGTTACCAGGGGCCTCCTAATGGAAACCTCAGCCCACATCTCCAGATTCTTTCTTTTTTCACAGCTGCCCCTTGGTCTTCCCTCCACCCTAGCAGTATATACTCGAGGCCTGATTGGCCCCTGGGAGAAAAGATGGCAAAAAGGCCCATGCAGATTTAGGGAGGGAATTCCAGGGTCCAAGAAACCCTGAGCAATGGGGTTGAGGGGTGGCCGTGGGTGGGCACATCCCCCTAGAGGCCTAAACTCCTGCTCTTATGGGGAGGGGCACACCAGAGGAGGAATGGAACACAGCTCTCTTAAAACATAAGGTCCAGGGTTGGCGCCCACATTGCCCTGGTTCAAGGGTGGTACCTACTCAGTATCTATACAATGCCTATGTATGTATAATAAGTGAATACCTTGGTCCGGATATTCTATCCACGCCTCTCACACATATCACTGGCAGAGATTTCGAAGACCTAGAAGGCAAGAGGTGGGTAGACAACATTTTCTTTGTTCAGCACCTATGCTATTTATTTAGGCAGAGACTCCTCTTGATGTCGCAGTGCAAATATGATTACTGACAGCTGAAGCCCTTAAAGGGCAATAAAGGAGTATTTGTTTCAAGTCCTTGACAAGCTAGGCTGTGTGACACTGTTAAAGAATACAAATGTCAACATATCTCACCCCAAAGGTGCAGAGAGAAGATCTGGAGTTCCTAAGCCTGCAGGTGTCCCCAGGTTCCCTCTCCTTGAGTGCCTGCTCACTGTCCTCTAGGTAATACCTCTCACCTCTCAAACTCCCCATTAGGCTTCTCTTCTATAGAGGCCTCCCCCATGCTCTCAGGCCAGGCGCCCCTCAGCCAGGGTCCCTGAGCTCCATCCCTCAGCTCTTCTCTCCTGGTTCTGCCTGGACCCATCTCCCTGCAAAGCCAAGGTCCCTATTCACTGACTACCCTGCCAAAGATCTCACCTTTCTCTAAATTCAGAACTTGCCTATATTAATTGCTAAAAGGGTCATTTGCATCTTTGTGGTTTTCTCATATCACTGCCCTGAATTACTTAACCTTTCAATGCACTTTCCACTAGAGATGGTCAGTCTCCTGAGATGAGGACCTGTATCTTTCCTTTAATTTTCCACTGTTGCATAGAGTAGATCCTGAAAAAATTATATTTTTGGAACACATTGGGTGAGTAGGTGGGGGTGGGGAGGGACCTTATTTTTAGCAAGATGATTTGCATAAATAAACACTAATTAACAGCTACCCCTTGCCCATTCTCATTCCTAGCAGGGGCTACCCCCAAGGAGCCACTGATTAAATGCTCCATTCCCCGCTGATAATGATAATACTTCCCCAATTAAGCCAGGCCTGAACACTGTTGAGCCTAAAGACAATGAAGATCACTGCAAGCCCACGCATAAAGTGGGAGGGTCCTGCAGGGAGCAATCTGTGAAGAGGTCTGTGAAGGTTATTTTATACACACACACACACACACACACACGCACGCACACGCAGAGCCTACCCATAGGGCTCTAAGAGTGGATAAGAATTAATGAGACCAAACTCTCAGGGAGACACTTTCACGGTGGCAGAACCAATTCTGAGATTACTTCATGTTCCTGCCTACAAGATCAAGCAAACAGTTCAGACACCTAAAGGGGGGCCGGCCGGTACAAGTAGGAACAGACCTACCTGACCTAGTCAGCCCCTTCTGATAGTAGCCCCCCAACCCTAGCCAGATTCTGAGGGCAACCTTACGCGCCCCTAAACTTCCAGTAGAATGCTGGCGGACTTCGTGCTGCCCAAACTTCCCGCAGGGGGGCACCTGGAAGAGCAAGTGACTTAAAACGAACTAGACGAACTAGGCGATCTAGGCGAGGCGCGCTCCCACTGCTCAGAAGCAGCTGGTGTACTCGTCTAAAATAAAAAGGTCTCTGTCTGCAAATCCCGTTTGCTCGCCCGGTAATCCTCCCCCGCCCCCAGCCTTGCGAGTCCGACCCATACAGCTGTTTTTAATCCCTACTTTTCTCACTTGGCGTCCCAGGCTCAGGCTGACCAGACGCGGAGCCACTTAGCGTTTCCTCCTCCCCCTGCCAGGGTCTGTCCTCCCTCCGCCGTCTCCTCTTTCTCCGCCTGCGTCCCCGGGGGCAGAGTGTGGGAAGAACGAATTTCCGCCTGGTTTGCTCGCTACTCGCCGACTTGGGTCTCTTCCGGACGCGGCCTGGGAGCACCCCCCTCCCCCCGCCCTAGGCTGTTCCACTGGGGGCCGCGCTCTGGATCCGGGACCGAGAGCGAGAAGGCTCCGGCTACGGGGGGCGAGCCGCCGGGGCCCAGCAGCCAAGCCGCGCCCCGAGGATCTCTTGGAAGGGCTCCCGCCTGCAGCTGGGGAATCCGCTCGGCGGGGAGAATCCGCGCCAGGGAATCCAGCTCTCCCGACTCCGCTGCAAACAAAAAGCGCCAGGTCTTGCTCCCTCCTCCGCCCCACGACGCGCACTCGGGGAAGCAGTTTTCTGCAGAAATGCAACAAGTAGCACCCGGGGCTCGCAGAGCGCCCTGCGCCGCCTGACTTGGCAGGGCGAAGCCCGCCTGCAGAGACCCGGGCCAGCCACCGGACAAAGGGCGGAGGAGGGGCTGGACGGCGCAACGAAGTCCGAAAGAGGCCATTTAGCGACTCTGGCCAGGCCAAGGGGAATGCAGAGGAGACACAGAGCCAGCAGGCCAAGAGGACGATCCGGCCGCAGCACGCAAGGCGGGCGGCGATGGAGGCTGCCCGAGCCGTGCGCTTTCTGCTGGTGGTATGCGGCTGCTTCGCGTTCCCGCGGCAGGTCGAACCCGTGTGCCCGGAGCGCTGCGACTGCCAGCACCCCCAGCATCTCCTGTGCACCAACAGGGGGCTCCGCGCCGTGCCTAAAACCAGCTCGCTGCCAAGCCCACACGACGTGCTCACTTACAGCCTCGGCGGCAACTTCATAACCAACATCACTGCCTTCGACTTTCACCGCCTGGGGCAGCTCAGACGTCTGGACTTGCAGTACAACCAGATCCGCTCTCTTCACCCCAAGACCTTCGAGAAGCTCTCGCGACTGGAGGAGCTCTACCTGGGGAACAACCTCCTGCAGACGCTCGCCCCGGGCACGCTGGCCCCGCTGCGCAAGCTGCGCATCCTCTATGCCAATGGGAATGAGATCGGCCGCCTCAGCCGGGGCTCCTTCGAGGGCCTGGAGAGTCTGGTCAAGCTGCGGCTGGATGGAAACACCCTGGGGGCGCTGCCAGACGCAGTCTTCGCCCCCCTGGGCAACTTGCTCTATCTACATCTGGAATCCAACCGGATCCGCTTTTTGGGCAAGAACGCCTTCGCCCACTTGGGCAAGCTGCGCTTCCTCAACCTCTCTGCCAATGAGCTGCAGCCCTCCCTGCGCCATGCGGCCACCTTCGCACCGCTGCGCTCACTGGCCACCCTCATCCTCTCCGCTAACAGCCTGCAACACCTTGGGCCGCGCGTTTTCCAGCACCTGCCACGCCTAGGCCTACTCTCTCTCAGGGGCAACCAGCTCTCACACCTCGCACCAGAGGCCTTTTGGGGTTTGGAGGCCCTGCGCGAATTGCGCCTGGAGGGCAACAGGCTGAGCCAGCTGCCCACGGCGCTGCTGGAGCCTCTGCATAGCCTGGAGGCGCTGGACCTGAGTGGCAACGAACTGTCCGCCTTGCACCCCGCCACCTTTGGCCGCCTCGGCCGGTTGCGCGAGCTCAGCCTGCGCGACAATGCTCTCAGTGCTCTCTCCGGGGACATCTTCGCCGCCAGTCCAGCCCTTTACCGGCTGGATCTAGACGGTAATGGCTGGACCTGCGACTGCCGGCTGCGGGGCCTGAAGCGCTGGATGGGCGACTGGCATTCACAGGGCCGTCTCCTCACTGTCTTCGTGCAGTGTCGCCATCCCCCGGCCCTGCGGGGCAAGTACCTGGATTATCTGGATGACCAGCAGCTGCAAAACGGGTCTTGCGTGGATCCGTCGCCTTCAGCTTCCCCGACCACCGAAGACAGGCGACGACTCCTACCCACAGCTGCGGGGGAGAAGATGACGTCCCCTGCAGATGGTATCACAGAGGAGCTGCTGCCGCAGCCTCAGTCCCAACAGCGGGGGCGATTTCTAACTGGGGTGGCCTGGGATGGGGCGCTGGTGGGCAACAGGAGCGCCCTCAGGCTGAGCAGGTGGGGCCCCGGCTTCCAGCAGCCCGGCCCCTCCGTGCCTGCCGCCGCGGGGCTGGGTTCACATCCCCTGGACCTGCACCAGAAGCCCATGCTGGGACGTCCGACCCGGGCCGATCCCGCCCACGTGGAGCCCACCCCAACGGCTGCACACGGCTCTGCAACATCGCCCGCCCATGAGCCCTGGCAGCGCGTGGCAAAGCAGCGCCTGGCCGCAGAGCAGCAGGACAGTGCCGCTCAGTCCGACGGTGGGGTCGGTCTGCCGCCACTGGTGTCAGACCCTTGCGACTTTAACAAATTCATCCTGTGCAACCTGACGGTGGAGGCGGTGGGCGCCGACAGCGCCTCGGTGCGCTGGGCCGTGCGCGAGCACCGCAGTCCCCGGCCGCTGGGCGGCGCGCGCTTCCGCCTGCTCTTCGACCGCTTTGGCCAGCAGCCCAAGTTCCACCGCTTCGTCTACCTGCCCGAGCGCAGCGACTCAGCCACGCTCCGCGAGCTGCGCGGGGACACCCCCTACCTGGTGTGCGTGGAGGGCGTGCTCGGGGGCAGGGTCTGCCCCGTAGCTCCGCGGGACCACTGCGCGGGGCTGGTCACCCTGCCCGAGGCCGGGAGCCGGGGCAGCGTCGACTACCAGCTGTTGACCTTGGCCCTGCTGACCGTCAACGCACTCCTGGTGCTCCTGGCCTTGGCCGCCTGGGCGTCTCGCTGGCTGCGGAGGAAGCTGCGGGCCAGGCGGAAGGGTAGGGCCCCGGTGCACGTTCGCCACATGTACTCCACCCGACGGCCCCTGCGCTCCATGGGCACCGGTGTGTCCGCAGACTTCTCGGGATTCCAGTCGCACCGGCCGCGCACTACTGTGTGCGCGCTCAGCGAGGCAGACCTCATTGAGTTTCCCTGCGACCGCTTCATGGACAGTGCTGGCGGCGGGGCCGGCGGCAGCTTGAGGCGGGAGGACCATCTCCTGCAGCGATTTGCAGACTAGGTCCAGGGCCTCCTGGCGTGGCGACCATCTCACTGGCCTTGAGGAGCCATCTCTCCGTAGGCCCACCTCAGGGGAAGACCCTACTTTATCAAATCTTTTCCTCCCCACCTTTTGGCAACTTCACTGAGAGGCCATAGGGGACAGAGGGCCAATTCGGGAGCCAAATCCTACTTCTCAGTACTTACTGATGAAATAAATGGATAGTACTTGGTGGCCTGGGAAAAGGGGACACGTGGGTGGTAATGTGCTGGGGTTGGAGAACCTGGCATAGCTGTGGGAATGGCTTTTGTAGCATTGCAATGCGACAGCCTGTCCTCTTCTGGGGTAGTAAAGGGTGCTTGTGCCCCCAACAGGGCCTGAAAGAGGTTTGGGTGCATGCTTTTTGTTTGTTCAGTGTCAAACAGGGGGATTTTGTTTCTATTTAAGGAAAAAGGAACTTATTACCATTACAAAGGAGGCTTGGCAACTGACTCCACTGGTCTGGTGGTCTCTGCCAAGAAGTGCGATATAAACAGGTGGTAAAGTTTAACACACTCGCCAAGGAACTCATTTATGTTGGCTGGTAGAGCATTCAGGATACCTTAAAGTTTAAATAATGAGATGCAGTTTTTTTTCAACAATGTGAAGAGCTCTAACGTTTAACAAACTGACCCATAAACTCAAGGATTGTTTTAGTTGGACTGGGCTGTTCAACTATTTTCCTTTTAACATTAACAGTACAGGAACATTTGCTGACTTTGAGAATAACTAAGATTACATACTCTCAGGAGAAGGCTGCATGCAAGACTTCTCTGTCAGGGTTGCTCCTGTGGCTTTTTAATTTTATTTTTTCTAAACTTATATATGGAAAAAGGAAATTTCAATGCCAGATTTGATTAAAGAATGTATATGTAACTGATGACCCCCCCTAGGGAACTCCAGCGTTTTAGTTCACTTACCACATCTGTGACAGTGTGTTTCAATTGTAATAAATGTGATTGTGGTACTTCTCATATTTTTATCAGTGACACACAGTTGACTGTGTCCTGATTTGCTTGAGTTGCAGCTAAGTGATAATTTCCTAATAGGGAAACAAAAGGTGATTATCAACTGGTAGTATAATGTTTGATCACATTAATGTCTTTCTGTATGGGATAGAGAGGAAGAAATTAGGGAAAACAAATGTGAAAAAAAAGTATATCAGTGGGCATCTTTTCTACTAAAACTAGAAGATTGTTATGAGTACTTAAATCTCACTGTGAAATAATTATATATTTTGCAATTAATCCCTTCACGACCTAGTGTTTTACTATGTTATTAAATCTTATCTTTTAGCTAATTTTTGCAGTATTTCTTTTAAATGTTTTTGTTTTAAATGTAGGGCTAGTATGCTTTATTAGTTCAGTCATTTTCAGCTATTTAGGATGATTTTTGTTCCCCGATATTTATGAAGTACATGTTAATCACTAAATGTAGTGGTTTGGTTTACATTACTTTATGTGTGGTCTAAAAATGTAGTCACTAAGAGGATGGACACTGTGGTTCTGTTTGCTGTGGTTATGAATTGATTGGCAGTGGGGTACCGTGGAGGCCACGACAATGGTGCTAAGGCTAAGGGCAAATCTTCTGGTTAGGGCCTTAAGCCCCTGAGGGTCCTGATGACTCAGGGAAACCATCACAACCAGGGGTCCTTCACCCCAGTTCACTGCTTTTATGTTTGGCCTAGAGTAGGGACCCGAGGATCTAAATGAGCTGATCTTTGTTTATGTTCAGATGAATAAATGTCCAGACCACTTACACTACAGCTGCTTTACTGGCAGTCTTATCTGTGGGGCTAAAACTTAATAAACCACAGGAAATAGACTGTCAGTCTTAGTTTGCTGCCAGGCTTGTTTTAGATTCAGAGCTCATTGCTGCAGGTGGAGTTAGTCACTCTGATTTTCAACCTGCAGGTTTCAATCTGGCACCTTTTGTGCTTGTGACTTTTTTCATTCATTGCAAGATTGCATCTCTTAGCTGTTTCTTTTGTACAGCAAGATAATATGGAGTCCCATTGCAATTCTGGAAAAGGCTTCTGGTTCTGCCCACCACCCACCTTTTTAACTTGTGGAACATTGCTGAAAATGCTTAATGCTTGGACCTGAGTTCTACTTATAACAGTTTCACTGAAAAATTTTTCAGTGGGAAATGAATAAATGTTATACATTGTTCAGTTATGTCAATAAACCCACTTACTAATAGAGATGTTTTATTGTTGCAGTTTTCAAATATTTTATACACTTTCATAATGGTACAATGCATTTTCCTACAGCACCCTTCAAGCCCAAAGTCTTCCTGGCCTTTTTCAATGTTTGTTTATTTCCATCTTCAAAGCAGAGTGTGGACTTTATTTTTAAGAAATGGTTGTACATTTTTGCCCAAAGAAACAAGGAGATGGCTTTAAAAGCGGATGGTCAGCCACAGTGTGGAAGTGTTGTGGGACACCAGTGATAGCAAGGTGATTTGGTCCTAGCGGGAATTTCTTTATTGAAGGAAACGAAATTAAAACTCAGATACTTTGATTCTTTTTGGTCAAAAATAAAAAGGAATTATGTCAAATTGGAGGTCATTTGTCATTTTCATAAACTGTGATTTGCCATTACTCAGTTTATGAAAAGATAAAATTCCTAAAGAAAAAAAGAAACTTGGTATGAATTCGGAATGTTCAATTAAAGAGACATAGAGCAGTTTGCAATGCGGTGGGACCCTCAGCTCAACCAATGGGATTAAACGCAGGGAATTCTCTGGTGCTGCCAGCTAGTAATTAGCATGTGACTAGAGCACCTTCACTAATTTGCTACATGCCACATGCTTAATTTTGACGAAAAGAACAGCCATATGGTCAAATATCCTAAAGGAATCATTAACTGGTATTAGTAGTTAACTACTGCCCTCTCCCCTTTGGAGACAGGAGATAAAAGACACTAAAGCATTCTAGTGGCAAAAATTCATTCAAAATCCCAGACCACGGCTCGGGATCCATGCCTTAGGATCAATACTGTCACCATCTTCCGAAAATTATAGCATCATGAAAGTTGAGAATGGTGATAAGAAATTGATGAACTCACTTAGCCATCAGAAGGTGACATCCATTCTTTTTACGATCTTTGTGTGCCTCGGCTTCCTCAGCAGTTAAAATAGGCAGCCTGAGTCCTGACTGGATGGTGCTATTATAAATGAGTGAACAGCGTTTAATGGTACCAGTTATACCACAGGTCTTCAATAAATACCCGATGCACTCTTATAATAGCAGTAGTAGTCTATACACAGGGCAAGAAGTTGTATGGTACATTTTAGAAATTTGGGGGACGCTTCTGCTTAAACCCTAAGCAATCTGAGAATTCAGCTAATGAGATGACAGCAACCATTTCTTCCTCTTGCTTTAGTTAATTGGGGCGCTTCTGTGATTTGATGTGGAAGGATAACTCTTGAAATACACTTGCATAATTAAAAAAGTGAATTTACTAGTATCTGACAAACCATGTTTATTAAACTCTTGACATAAGTTAACTCATCCTTCACATGGGAACTAAGGATACAAAACCCATCTTGCATCGACAATTCCTCCTCTTCCCATTAAATTATAGCCTCTCCAAGGGTTCTTTTACTTTACCAAGAGATACTTTGCAGACACAGATGTTTTTCTCTGCTAGGCATTTCAGATCACTTCATCCTTCTATCACGTGGCAAATAGTATTCTTTTCATTTTGCATGAGGAGAGAAGTATTTTGAGATTATACTTAACTATATTCATTACCAAAATAATTAGAAAAAAAATGCAGTTTCCCGATACCTGGCTGCTTTGTGAAACAGAGTATCTAAATATCCCATTACATCTGTTGGAGAGATTTATAAGCTACAGGTGGTATGGTTTCTAATGGACACAGCAAAATGGCTGTATTTTGGCTGAGAAATGGTATCGATTGCTAGACAGAAACAAATCGTCATGCCCCAGAACTTCAAGTAACAGCATCTCCTGACTGCAGAGCTGTAAGATTTCTTTCCAGCTTTATAATCCTAGCCCTGTGCCATTATTAATGCTGAGATGGGGCTGTGCTCGTGTGTTAGGACCAGCTGTGGTCATGTGGTAGTTATTCACTTTTCCAAATTGTAGTTTTGGAGTAGTACTCACCTTACAGGTGATGTTACACTCAGCTCTCAGTATGTGTACACTGAAAGTGTGTGGAAACATACTTTTGATAGTGGCCACCACGTTCTTATGCCATTCTTTGCCAACGATGCATTCTTCTAGGGATTTTTCCTTGAGGAAATTAAATAATTAAAAATAAAAACAAACACCCATATTAACACCATTCAAGAAGAGTTAACATTTGGTGACATTTCTTTTTAAGCTTAAATGTCTTTCTGTCTATTGATAAAACCCTTGGCTTCCTTCCCCACACCTCAGCCCTCAAAGCCAACTACCATTGTAAGTTAGATGTGTTTCCTACTAGTCCAAGTTTAAATACAATAGATTTTTGTTCTTCATTAGTTATGTTCTATAGAGTCACCACAAACACTGAATTACTATTGCTCCCAGGGGGAATATAGGGTTAGGTTCCTATGAGCCTCTGGTCACAACGTTTTCATCGACCAATCAATACATAGCCTTAATTTACATGTGTTTCTGTTGAAAGACACCTTTTTAAATATATAGAGGGTGCCAAAACTGAATACACATTTTAAGAAAGGAAAAATCTGTGTTACATTGGAATGCTCAATAAATACCAATAACAAAAGATGAATACAAGTCAGAACACTTAGAGAACAAAAAATAGATCTGCCATTTGATCCTACAATTCCTCTACTAGGTATATATCCAGAAGACCAATAATCACAGTACAACAAAGATATTTGTACCAGAATGTTTACTGTAGCCCAATTCTTAATTGCTAAATCATGGAAGAAGCCCAAGTGCCCATTGACCCACAAATGGATCAATAAATTGTGGTATATGTACACCATGGAATATTATGCAGCCTTAAAGAAAGATGGAGCCTTTACCTCCTTCATGTTTACATGGATGAAGCTGGAACATATTCTTCTTAGCAAAGTATCTCAAGAATGGAAGAAAAAGTATCCAATGTGCTCAGCCCTACTTTGAAATTAATTTATAGCTTTCATAGGAAAGCTATAACCCAATTTTAGCCCAAGAAT
>CAUYQV010087519.1:0-24065 GCA_963574575.1 Galagoides demidoff | reverse complement strand
CAATGATGGCTGCAACCAAAAAATAGCCAGGCATTGTGGTGGGCGCCTGTGGTCCCAGCTACTTGGGAGGCTGAGGCAGGAGACTCACTTGAGCCCAGGACTTGGAGGTTGCTGTGAGCTGTGATGCCACAGCATTCTACCCAGGGGGACAGCTTGAGGCTCTGTCTAAAAAAAAAAAAAAGCAAAAAACACCATTGTCATAATTAAAGAGCTTGAAAAATGCTTCATTTTATGTGGAATCAGAAAAAACCTTGAATAACCAATAGATTACTCAGAAAAAAAAATCAGGAGGTATCATGTTACCAGGCAGCATGGTACTGGCACAGAAACAGAGAGATGTATGGAACAGAATAGGAACCAAGAGATGAACCTAGCTACTTACTGTCATTTGATAAGCCAACAAAAACACTCAATGGGGGAAAGACTCCCTATTTAACAAATGGTGCTGGGTGAACTGGCTGGCAACCTGTAGAAGACTGAAACTGGACTCCCTGCCTTTCACCATTAGCAAAAATTGATTCTCACTGGATAAGAGGTTTAAACTGAAGGCATGAAACTATAAAAGTACTAGAAGTGAGTGCAGGGAAAACACTTGAAATCGGCCTGGGATAATATTTTATGAGGAGGACCCCCCTGAACAAGCAAAACCAAAAATCCATTACTGGGATTTGATCAAACTAAAAGCCAAGAGCACAGTAAGTAAAGCAAACAGACAACCTTCAGAATGGATGAAGATTTTTGCAGGTTATGCTTCCAACAGAGGTCTGATAACTAGAATCTACAGAGAACTCAAACTAAACAATATGAAAAGAATAACCCCATTCTATGTGGGCAAGAGACTTAAACAGAAACTTCTCTGATGAAGACAAGCGCATGGCCTACAAACACATGAAAAAACACTCATCATCTTTAATCATCAGAGAAATGCAAATCAAAACCACTTTGCTCTAGTAAGACTAGCCCACATAACAAAATCCCAAAACTAGAGATGTTGGTGTGGATGTGGAAAGAAGGGAACACGTCTACACTGCTGGTGGGAGTGCAAGCTAATACAACCTTTTTGGAAAGACGTTTGGAGAATACTCAAGGAACTAAAAGTAGACCTGCCGTTCAATCCTGCAATTCCTCTACTAGGTATATACCCAGATGATCAAAAATTATTTTACAACAAAGACATTTGCACCAGAATGTTTATTGCAACCCAATTCATAATTGCTAAGACAGCCCAAGTGCTCATCGGAGCCATGAATGGATTAACAAATTGTGGTATATGTACACCATGGAACTGTGCAGCCATAAAAAGATGGAGACTTCACATCTTTTATGTTTACCTGGATGGAGCTGAAACATATTCTTCTTAGTAAAGTATCTCAAGAATGGAAAAAAGTATCCAATGTACTCAGTACTACTGTGAAATCAATATATAATCACCTGCATATTCATACAAATGGTAAAGCATAACTATAGTCCAGAAAGTAGAAGGGAAGAGGAGAGATAGGGGAGGGGAAGGAAGAGGTGGGAGGTAGGAGAGTATTCAGGGGAACCTTACCGAATGTGCAAGATGCAATGGTACATTTCAAAACTATTAAGAAAAGAGTATAATTGTGATGGATGTGTTAATTAGTTCAATGGAAGCATTTCACACTGTATATCAAATCAGTACACTGAACCCCATAAATGCATCAATGTACATAGTTATGATTTAATAAAAAATACAGTTATAACAATTTTTAAAAAGAAAAGAAAAGTAAAAAAAAGATTTGGGAAAAATGATTCTTCATTTTGTATGGAACCAGAAGAAATCCTGTATAGCCAAGGCAATTCTTAGTAATAAAAACAAAGCCAGTGGTATCACCCTACCAAACTTCTGCCTATATTACAAGGCCATAGTGATCAAAACAGCACGGTATTGGCACAAAAATAGAGACATTGACATTTGAAACTGAATTGAAAACCATGAGATGAAACTAACCTCTTACAGCCACCTAATCTTTGATAAACTAAACAAGAACACATACTGGGGGAAAGAATCCCTATTCAATAATTGGTTCTAGGAGAACCTGATAACCACATGGAAAAGACTGAAACTAGACCTGCACTTCTCACCACTTACAAAAAATTGATTCAAAATGGATAAACCATTTAAATCTAAGGAATGAAACAATAAGAAATCCTTGAAGAAAGTAGGGGAAAACACTTGAAGTTACCAGCTTGGGGAAAGATTTTATGAAGAAGAGTTCTGTAGCAATTGTAACAACAACAAAAATAAACAAATAGAACTTATGTAAACTGAAAAGCTTCTGTGCAGCTAAGGAAATAACAACCAGAGCAAACAGACAGCCTTCAGAATGGGAAAAGATATTTGCATGTCATGAATCAGACAAAAGCTTGATAACTAGGATCTACAGAGAATATAAACATCTTATGGAATTCTCCCACCCAGTCGTAACTGTTAGCTCTGTGGTAGACATGCGTCTCAATATCTCTTTTTGTGCACATACACAGAGACAACCAAATCCTATTTTGGGTAAATAGGGTTCATACAGTAGATGCAGTTTGATGCCCTGCTTTTTGCTTTCAAATTTAACATTTTCCACACCAGTTAGAGTAGACCTTTTGAATGGTCCCTCAGTGGGCCACCGGGGACCGGGAGGGTCCCAAGGGCCAGGCTATGGAGGGACAGGTATAACTTTAACTGATAGCCTTTTGATTGAAGCTCGGTCACATGGCAAAGCTCACATGCAAGGCAGATGGAGAAATGTAGCCTGGCTATAAGCCCTGGGCCACGAGAGAAAGGTGTGATGGGACCTCTGGTGGCATCCACACCTCTGCCTGGTCGACTCCTGGAAGGCGGAGTGCCATGGAGTGGTCACTGTGTGGCATCAGTCCTTGTCGTTATCATGGTTAGCTGAGTCTTTCATTCATTCAGTGATTTGATGTCTGGTGAGCAAAGACTGGCTATGCCCTATTTATCCAAAATAGGATTTGGTTATCTCCCAGTATGTGTGCAAAAAGAGATTTCAAGAAGCATATCCACCACAGAGCTAACAATTACAACCAGGTGGGAGAATTCCAACTTCTCTGCCACACTTGATTGACACCTGTCTCCGGTGCTACCCTGAGCTTCTAAAGAGCAGATCAGAAGTCTGTGGGCGAGACTTAAGCAGGGGACCATGAGGATGGGGCAGCCCTGTGGGGCCCTGGGCTATACTAAGCAGTTTGGTTTTTAGCCTAAGAGCAAAGGCGTTTAAATTGGGGGCTGTGTTGTTAAGTGTGAATTTTTTATTTTTTTGAGACAGAGTCTCCTTCTGTTGCCAGGCTAGAATGCCATCATATCATCATAGCTCACAGCAACCTCAGATTCCTGGGTTCAAGCCATCCTTCTGCCTCAACCTCCCAAGTAGCTGGGACTATGCACCTGTCCCAATTCCTGCCTAATTTTTCTATTTTTAATTGAAATGGAGCTCTCTTTAATTGAAATGGATCTCTTGCTCAGGCTAGTTTTGAACTCCTGAGCTCAAGAGATCCTCCTGCTTTGGCCTCCCAGAGTGCTAGGATTGCAGGTGTCAGACACTGTTCTGGCCAGGTGTGCAGTTTAAAACAACACCTGTGGCCACAATGTAAAGCTTGGATTGGCTGTGTATATAAGGAGACTGTTTAGGGACAATTCTCATGGTAGGGGTAAGAAATGAAGGCACCTTGGACATTTTGGTGGCGCTGCTGAGAGTGAGAAGTAGATGGATGCAGGTGCTCTTGGGGAAGTCAGGGGCATGACTAGGTAGTTGGTGTGCATGACAGTGAGGGGGAGGAGCAATCCAGCTGTGGCTCCTGGCTACCCAGGTGGGGTGGTGGATGGAGTGGCATTCTCTCCATGGGGCAGGATGTGCCCAAACGCAATTAACACTTTGGCCAACCGGGCATAGCAGAGAGAACTCAGGACTCTCAGCCTGGCAGTGGTGGAAGATGCCAAGCAGATGCCTAGTAGCACACAGTAGGTGCTCAGTTCATGTAGTGACTTACAGAGGAGGTGTGTTCATCCTCTTGAATTCTAGAAGGGTTATCACATCGAAGAAGATTAGAAGAACTATGAGAAGCCAGTGGGCATAAAGCTTATCAGGCACAGCTCATGAAAGGCAGAGCTGAGACTCAAGCTAAGATCTTACTATGCTATGCTGTCTTCCTGACTAATTACAGTACTGAAGATGAATTTCTAACCCCTCTTAGAAGGGGTCTCAGCGCCCACTTATGGGCATTTTGCTCCTTGGGTTGGAAAGTATTTCAGCCAGCATGCTCCAGAGAAACAGAATTATTGAAGATAGACAGACAGACACAGGCACAGATATATGTGTATAATTAAGAACTTTTATCTTATGAACTTAGCCTGTATAAGGATGTGGGCTGGCAGTTCTGAAATTTGTAGGGGAGACCAGAAGGCTGGAAACTCAGCTTTGAGGCAGAGTTTCTTCTCTGGGAAACCTCAGTTTTTACTAATAAGGCCTTCAGTGAATTGGATGACACCCGCCAACATTATTGAGGGTAATCTTTACTTAATGTCTGCTGCCCACATCTACATCTGCAAATATCCACTAGATGCCTTCCCAGGAATATCTAGACCAGCAGTTCTCAACCTGTGGGTCATGACCCACAGGAACGGTGTATTAAAGGGTCGTGGCATTAGGAAGGTTGAGAACCACTGTTCTAGACCATGTCTGATCAGACAACTGGGCACCACAGCCCAAGGATGTTGACACATAAAATGTAACCTTCACAGACAGCAAGGTGAGTGAGTGGGAAAGGGCCTCTTGTCTGGCTCCTGTGTCCAGGTCAGTCCCCCAAGACTGGTAGCTTCTAGATCACACTTGAGGCCTTTCTGCATGCTTGGCAGGCCAGTACTGAGCGGGGAGCGGGAAGGGGAGCAGCTCATTGCCAAGTCCTATGGTTTCCTGAGCCAGCTTCTTCAGGCCCCAAGGCTAAGTGCACACCTGAGTTTGCTGAGGCAGTGAGAGCCCCGTTGTTGGAATGCACCTGAGAAGTAAGGCCCCTGCAGTGGAAGAATATCTCCTTTGTTTAAACTCATCAGACCGGTCTGAGAAGAATGGTGCACCCCACAGACTGATGGGTCCCGAGCCACATGGGTGTATGTGAGGGATGGGTTTGCACCAGACCCAGAGCTCTGGGGCCTCCCTGGCAGAGTCACTGAGAGAAACCCAAGCACACCTGTGCAGCTGGGAGATAGGCTGGGAGTGAGGAGCAGCCAGAGAGAGGCCAGGCTGGGGAGGGCCTCAGAGTCTGGGCCAGTAGCAGGAAGGGTTCTGGGCAGTAATGGGAGAGGTGACAGCCCTAATTTAGATTCACAAATGCAAACAGACAGGATGGATTGTCATTCCTTTGGTGAGGGAAGGAGGGTATAGTGAGCTGGCATGTTCTAGAACCTATGGATGCCCATTGTGGAGCAGAGAGTGATGGGAGAGGTGTCTAAGGCCATGGTGGGCAGGGCCCTGCGGTCGCAGGACAACCATATCACTGTCCCCTCTAGGCCTCCATCCCCTCACCACGCTAGAGGATGAGGAGAGGCTGCAGGAGTGTGGACAGGGAGCTTGGCTGGAAAGGCAGGTCAGACATATGCCCACAGATGTCAGTGGCCCCTGTCTCTGCAGGGACCTCCTCTGAGAGGACTAGACCCCTCTGTAAGGAGGCCTGTGTGGGCTAAGGCAGTGTGGGTGAGTGGGGTACATCACAGATACCAGCCCATAAGTGAAAAGCAGCCCCCCACTGGCCCTAGAGGCCCAGAGCTCAGCTGCAGTCTGCACTGGTGGGCTGTGTGGAGGAAGGTGTCAGAGAGTACTCTCCAAGGGGTACATCTGGGCTCTGTGGGGTGGGGTGCCTAGGAGGGCCTTGGAGGGGACTCAGGGCTAGAGACTTGGGGCTAGGCCAGGGTAAGCACCCCTGCTCGAGCAGAGGCAGCTCAGGTCCCTGTAGGTCCCTACAGCCTTCACTGCAAACCTGAGGTGGACCTGAGCCCCCTGTGGGGAGGCAGGAAGTAAGGAAAGAAAGGGCTGAGCTCTCAGCCACCTAGCCTGCCTCCCAGACCTGGCTTTGACACTCACTGGCCATATGACCTTCGGAAGTCACACAACTTCTCTGAGCCTGGCTTTCCTGAAGCTGTGGAATGTGGATGAGAGTCACAGGACACACGGGGGCAGATGTTGCTGAAGACCTTCAGTCAGTGCAAGAGAACTGTGGGGCACAGATTCTTAACACAGGTCCCTGAGCGGGCCTCAGGGGTCTACGGAAGCTCCTGGTGCTGGTCACCAAATGATTACAAGTCCAAGTTCAGGATTTCTGCCCAAAGGGACAGAAGGGACACCTGAACTGTAGGCCACACAAGCCTGGGGCACACAGTCGACCGCAGGGTTCCTGAGGAAGGCCCTGGACCCTTCAGCTCAGGTTCCAAGTTGTGAGCTGTCACTTGCTGGCTTAGGAGATGCCCCTACCTGAGGCTGAGTTTGCAGCCTCTGCAGAACTCACTGAGCACTCCTCTTGAACTCCCCCCAGCACAACGCAGACAAGGCTGGGTGTGGGCTGTCTACACGGCAGTGTCCTTCCCGTGGTGACTGGCTAATGCTCCTCTGAGGTACAGTTACCAGTAGCTGGAAGCTGGTGGTTACTGAATTCATGTGTCTGGGGAACCCTTGCCCCAGCTGATCCAAGTTATAAAGTGAAGCCAGAGATTCATTTTTCATAGAGAGCTATTCTTTGACTATAAGATGCTGTGCTGGTAGAAATACCACTAATGTTCCATGCCTCCCCATCAGAGGTGCGATCTTTGTGGGGTGGGGGTAGGCTGGTGTGTTTATTTCTGTCTGGTGCCCTGCAGACACAGCCATGAAGGGGGGAGGTAGGAAGTAAGGGCTGAGGAAAGTGCTCAAACCCAGTGCTCTGTGAGGTTGGCACTCACTTCCCCAGCTCCAACCAGTGGTGGGTGAGGGCCTAACTTTGTCCTGAGGGTGGTCATGTGGAGGGACCAATAATCCAGCAGCTCTGGGCTCACAAGAACTACTTAATCCATTTTCAGGAAGTTTGAGAGTTGGTTGTTTTTAAACCCAACCACTGTTGAAGAATAAATGATATAAACTTACAATTAAATTATATTGAAAACAAAGGTAGTAAATTCTCAAAACTCATCCCACGCTAATCACTTCCCTGCACCTGACTGTGTCCTATACCCCTGAGGTTGTCCAATGGGGGCGGGGTTATATTCTCCAGCAGTGGCAGCTGGCGTCTTGCCCCAGCTCTGGGTGCAGTGATGTCTGTTGGCAGCTTGCAGATAGCCATGGTGGGAGAATTTACACCATTTGGAAACTGGTAAACACTACTAATCAGAAGTCCACAGGTCTCTGTTTGAGCAAAATACCTTCGCCTGGGTAATTTATAAATTTATAAATAATAGAAATTTATTTTTCATGATTCTGGAGGCTGGAAAGTCCAAGATCCAGACACCAGCAGATTCAGAGTCTGATGCAGGCTGCTCTCTGCTGCGCCTTTTATTAAGGCCCTAACCCCATTCCCTAAGGTTCCGCCTCTGATATTGTCACATTGGGATTTGGTTCCCACTCATTTGGACCTTGGCACCAGGCCTCTCTTTCCTGAAGAGCCAGTTGTTAAACATCTACCATGAGGGCCCTGGGAGCAAGGGTGATTGGGTAAAGTTGAGAGAGCCTTCCTGGAGGAGCTGATCCAAGCCCAGGTGTCAGGAGTAAGCAGGAGTTGACACAGCTAGCAGTGTGTTTATTCCCATTTTACAAACATCACAACTGAGGTGCAGCTGGACAGGGATGGAGCCAGGACATTATCCCAGTGCGTATGGCTCCTGGATCTCAAGGCTTTGCCTGGCACTGCCTTGGAGGGGCACAGGGAGACAGACCCCTAGCAAAGCATGTGGGGCCCTGCTGTGCTGCACACACTACCTCTCCACAGGGTGCTCATAGGAGAGACCAGTATACTCCAGGAGTGAGGCTGGAACATGAGGCCAGCCCATGCTTTTGCAAAGATCCCTCCCTGGGCAGCTTCCTTCCCAGTGGCTCAGGGACAGCTGTGCTAGGCCTTGGCAAGCACCTGGGGGGTGAGGCTGCACTCCTGCAGTGTCTACAAGAACCTGGGACCAAACGAGCTGGGCTGAGGTCAGAGAGAGCTGGCCCCAGCTTCTGAGGTCAGCTGTGCCGACCACTCCTGCCTGCTACAGCAGTCACCCAGGAATCCTGACTCTGTGTCTGGCCCTGATGAGTTCATCTTAAATGCCAGCTCTGCAGCTGGCCCCTTCTCACCTAAGAGGCAGGGGAGACTCAGCCAGGGGAACTGCGACCCTCCGATTTCGCAGTTGGAGCCAGGAGGTATGAATAGATCTTCTCCTGGGGCATTCCCTCATTTGACCCACCCAGCCCTTGGGAATAGCAGGCAGCCACTGTTCTGTTCTCACTGTGCCGCCAGAAAGATAGGGCTGCCAGCCCCAGGACTTGCCTTTAACCTAAAAGCTCCCAAACCCAGCTGCTGCCTTGTGACAAATATAGGTTCCTAGGCCCCACCCTACTAAGCCCATCTGGCTAGGTTCAGGTGGGGCCAAGCAATCCCACACCTGAACGCACCCGGGTACTGGTGACAGGCCCCAGCAGTGGAAGTTTAGCTGGCCCCCTGCAGCCCTTCCCTGGCTCCTACTAACCTCACTCTTTAGCAGTGGTGGTGGGAGGGCTCCTTGTCTGCAGCACCAGGAGTGTAGCACCAGCTTGCAGCAAGGTGGGGGTGGGGGTGGGGGAAGCCAGCCTGGCCAAGAGCACAAACAGGACCTTGTGACCCCCATAAGGGATGGGAAAGAGCAAGCAGGCTTTCGGGGGCTCCCTGAGGACAGAGCTGCTGCTGATTATTCTTGGGTGCTGGGGAGGGGGCCTGGCTGCCCACTTCGGGCCAGTCCCTCCTCTTCCTCGCCTCCTGGTTTGGCGTCCCTCCTTTCTTCCCACCACTCCACCATGCCTCAGATGTCCTTGTGGCCTAAAGAACCCAGGTTTCTGTGCAGATTTTTGGATTGAATTCTCAAAGCATTTTTGATGCCAAGTGTTAAGGAGGAGCAGGGTCTGTGAGATGCCTCAGTGCGCGAGAGGGACATGGCCCACACGAGACTGCAACCCTTTGAGAGTTTCCCCCAACTCCCAGCTGGGTCCTGCCCCTTTACAAGGGAAGCGCCTATAAGCTGGCTACTAAGCTGGCTACTGTACTCACTTGGGGTTCCCTGACTGAGAGGAAATTGGAAGTATTTTATGCTGGCTGGGTCAGAGGGCCTGTGCACTCCATGGGGGAGTACCTGAGTGCCAGCCAGGACCCCACAGGTGCTTCCAGGGGTTGTGATATCCCAGCTTCCTGCCAAAGATCCCTGTTGGAAGAGACCCTTCCTGACCACTCTCCTGAAGGGGCCAGTGCCCAGGCCACACGCCTGCCCCACCTACACATGCCTCTGCTGGGGTCCTCCCCACCTGCCCATCACCCTGTGCTCATGCCTCTGTTTATTGGGTCATACAATGGCATTTAACATATTTACATTTGCTATTTGTCTGTCCCCCGTAGGATGTCAGTGCCATGACCCTACCCATGGCCCGGTACCCAATGGCTATGATGGTGCCACATGAAGCTGTAAGGCAGGTGCTGTAAATGAGTGTGTTACATGAATAAGGATGAATGGATGCCAAGACAGGTGGATGGGACCCATGATGTCCAAGGGCTCTAAGCCTGGGGACAGCACAAAGCCCCAGGGCCAGGAGTCCTGAACCCTATAGGCCACATGTATGTGGGAGCCCATCCCACACCCTTGGGACACCCTGGCTTCTCCCTGTTGGTGTCATTTGTCAACCCTGACTGGGGCCAGGTGTAATGGCTCACACTTGTAATCCTAGCACTTGGGAGGCCGAGGTGGATGGATTGCCTGAGCTCACAGGTTCAAGACTAACCTAAGCCAGAGCCAGACCCGATCTCTAAAATTAGCTGAGTGTTGTGACAGGCACCTGTCGTCTCAGCTACTGGGGAGGCTGAGACAAGATAATCACTTGAGCCCAAGAGTTGAGGTTGCTGGGAGCTGTGATACCATGGCACTCTACCAAGGGCAGCAAAGTGAAACTCTGTCTCAAAAAACAAAACAAAACAAACCCTGACTAGGCCCCAGAACCTCTGGTGGCTCTACCATCTAGGTCACAGTGCCCCTTTCCTGGAGAATGCCTATCACCATGCACAGCAACTTCAGAAACCCCCTGAGAGCTCCGGCCCATACCAGGGCCCCCCTCCCACACCCCATCACCACCATGGCCATCACCAGCGACACTGTGATCTCCAGCACGCACACCCTCGCCCTGCTGTCCTTCCCTTTGCCGTCTTCCCACTGAGCCACCAGCTCCGAGTCATCCCTCAAGAGGCTCCCAGGGAGCAGCACACACGGATTGCAGGCTCCCCCTGCCCACCCCACAGCACGTGTGCATGTCTGCCCACTGTCCATGCCCCATCCTGTTGTCTGCCTCCTCTGCTGCAGGGCCAGCAAAACCCAGATCCTGGGGAGACCAGGTGGATGCTGCTCTCCGTCTCTCTGCCTTTAGACACATGGTCACAGGGAACAAGGGCGCTGGGCACTGCAAGATCCTGCCACGCACCTCATTAAGGATTTTCCTGCCATACACCCACCCCCATCCCCGCTACTTTTGTGCCCCTCCTCTGGCCTCAGACCTCACCATGGGGAGGAGCCTCCGATGGCAGGAAGCAGGGCCACGTGGGAGCCTGAGCTCTGTGCTGGGCCTGAACTCAGCTTGCTCAGCCACCTCCAGACTTTGTCTCATCCACTTCCACATCTGCTAAGGTCCCTCTTCCCCCACCAGAGCTGGTGTCTGTGGCTGCCCCAGTGTCTGGGGTGAGCTCTGTCCAATCATCAGTATGTGAGCTACTGGGCCTCCATCAGTAGCTATTGGGTAACAGTGGGCTTGAGTTTCTTTTTAGGATTCCTTGGATCTGTTCCACCGTGATTCAGAAGATGGTGATTTGGTTTGGTACCAATGGGTGTGATGCTGCAGTCTTAGACACTCAGCATCTTAAATGTCCTGAGAGGCATGGTGTGAAGTGGCAAGTCTCAGTCTCTGTGGACTGCTGTAGATTTCTCAACACACAGAGAAGCCCCAACCTCAGCGCCTTGTAAATGGTTCATTTCTGGCAAGCACCGGATTCTTTTCCTGTTTGCAGACTTGAGATAGCAGCAGACACTTAGGGTCTCTCCCTAGCCTGGTTGCTGCATACGCTGTATGTGAGATAGAGTAGGTGTGATTATGTGTTTGTGTGAGAGTGTATGATGTGTGTGTATGTGAGTGAGTGCGTGTGAATGTGTGTGAGTGTGTATGTGAGTGGGTGTATGTGTGATGTGTGTGAGAGTGTGTATGTAAGTGGGTGTGTGTATGTGTACGACTGGGTGTGAGTGTGAGCATGTGTGCATATCTGAGTGTGTGTATGTGAGTGTGTGTGTGTGAGTGGGTGTGTATGTGTATCATGTGAGTGTGAGAGTGTATATGTATGATTGGGTGTGTGAGATGTGTGTGTGTATATGAGTGTGAGTGTGGTGTGTGAGTGTGTATGTACATGAGTGGGTGTGTGTATGTGTGAGTATTGTGTGAGCGTGTGTGAGCATGTGAGTGTATGTGTATGACTGGGTGTGAGTGTGAGCATGTGTGCGTATCTGAGTGTGCATGTGTGTGAGTGTGTATGTGAGTGGGTGTGTGGTGTGTGAGTGTATATGTGAGTGGGTGTGTGTATGTGTATTATGTGAGTGTGTGAGCATGTGAGTGTGAGAGTGTATGTGTACCACTGGGTGTGTGAGCATATGTGCATATATGAGTGTGAGTGAGTATGTACATGAGTATGTGTGAGTATTGTGTGAGCGTGTATGAGCATGTGAGAGTGTATGTGTATGACTGGGTGTGAATGTGAGCATGTGTGTATGTGTGTGAGTGTGGTGAGAGTATGTGTGAGAGAGTGTGTGAGTATTGTCTGTGTGTGACTCAAGGCCCACATTCTATCAGGACATGACTTTTTTGGGATCTATTGAGCTTCCTCCTCCAGAGCACCCCATCTGCACTCCAGAGCCCAGTGCATGCTGAGCAGACGAGGGGATTTTTGTGAAATCCATGCACAGCAGTGGCCCATGTGTTGGGAGCCCGGAGTTGCTGTTCTGGCCTCAGCTCTACCCCTGGGCACTGCAGGTCCCTAGCAGGGTTGCTTTCCTCTGAGCTGGGCTCTCTTACTGCAGAGGTGTTGAGAACCACCGGGAGTCCCAGGCCCATGGAGGGGCCTGCCTCATCCTCACCACCATCCTCACCACCAGTCCAGCCCAGCCGCAGAGGACTGACCAGAAGCACCTTGCAGAGTCACTAACTGTCCCTTTCTGTTTATCCTTTTGTTTGAAGAGACACCTATCGCCAGAGGAGTTCCAGGAAGTGTTTGGTATGAGCATGGAAGAGTTCGACCGCCTGGCCCTCTGGAAAAGGAACGACCTCAAGAAGAAGGCGCTGCTGTTTTGACAGTCGCCCGCCTGCCTCACCGCACACGTAGAGAGTGGAGACAGGGACCCCCGGCATAACCACGCAAACTTTCCCACTGCACCTTGCTCAGGCTTCTCCGTGTCAATGGGGCGGGCAGTGAGCCCCTGAGGGGGCTGTGCCAGGGGCCTCGGAATGGGAGGGGCCCCTGGCAGGTGCAGCTCATTTCTGCCAGTGACTCTCCTGCCATAGCTCAAAGCTGAGATGGCAAGCTGCACACCACTCTTCCCACAGCAGCTTGGTGTCAGGGCAATGCCTCAGAGTAGCTGTCACAAGGAATCAGATGGAACATGCCAACAGCCCAGCTTCTTAGTGTTCTTGCAGTGCCCCAGCCTTGGTGCCAGGCATGTGGAGTACAGGGGTGGCCAGAACGTGCACTGTGATGACGGGCACCAACACTACCTTGAGGGGGCACATGGCTCCTCAGAGCAGGGCAGGCCAGCCTTGCAGGTGCCCTAACAGGCCCTGCAGGGAGAGGGGTGCCGCCACCTGGGCAGTGCCAAGCTCTGTGACAGGTCACTCTAGGGACAAATGTCAACCCAATCGAGCACCTCCTGCCATCATATCCTCTGTGCACTGCATTCTTCCAAACACCCCTAGATGCCTACATGATAACTTTAACATAGAAGTTTTTATTTTATTAAAAAGCATAGCCTATTTAAATGTGAGATGGCATATATGAAGAGTTTAATTTCTCGGCCCTCTGAAGTGGGCGCTTCCAGCCTTACTCTTCCTTCACCGCTCAGCTCTGTGTGGTCTCTGTTCCTGGTGTGGTCCTCATAGAGAGGACTCTTTGTTTGTCTTCTTTCTTCTTGTCTTTTTTTCCCCACATGTCATGCAGGTGTAACCTTAGAGACAGAACCTTCTAAATACTGCTGTTTGTAAATACGTGTGATGTGTAGCCACCACTGTTTCCCTTGCTGTTATTTTTCCAAGTCTCGGAGAGAAAACATCCTCCTCCGATGACCAAAGCCCTGGAATAAAGGATTTCCACGTACCCAGTCTAATGCCCAATGTAGCTTTGGTATAGCGTCTTTGTGCTGTAACCAGTTTTGTGTCACCTGACCACCTGAAACACAAACCTGCACGTGCCACAGGGACCATGCACTCACACATGTCCCTGAAATGGACACCACACACCTGTGGGGAGAGAAAAGCAGAATCTGCCCTCTTCTTGTCTTCGAGGCCAGCGGGGCATCCCCATGGCAGAAGCAGTGGGCTCTCCAGGGGAAAAGCACACAAGTCTGTGAGATGTGTGGGCAAGTCGTACCTGCCGCCACACGACGTGGATGTGCTCACTGAGAGTGGGTGAGGCAGTCCTCAGTGGGTGTTGCTTCTCTGTGCTCCTAGATGTCCCTGGGAGTGTGAGTCGGACTTACTCAGCTTCTCAGAGCCCAACTTCCTCAGCCTCCTCAGCCCCTAATGCACCCTTCTGCACTCGGCTTCTTTCGGCTTCTCACCCTCCTGGCTTGGCCAGGAAGGGAGAATTTTTAGCACCTAATATGCTTCCTGCCATTTAGCAATCGGAGCCTGAGCAACTGGAAACCCCCATTTCCTCATTAGTGCAATGTCATGTCTGATGTCAGGAAGCCTGGAAAATAAAAGGCAATGCAGTATAACCTGCAAGAGCACAAAGCCACTTGTTATGAATGTGTGTGATTTCCGAGGGCACAGCCGGGCTGCACACAATGCTGGGGAAAGTGTCTGCCTGTTCAGGGTGGGCAGGGCCATAGGGGAGGGACCCAGAGGACAGATGCCCCTCCAGAGGCAGTAAGGAAGTGTTCCAGCTTCCACAGGCCTTGCAGCATTCCTCCCCTCCCACAGAGCTGGGCTGATAGCAGAGACCAGTGAGTGAGACCTGAAACCCGCCTGTGCCCATGCTGGGGAGATACTGAACATAAGACTGAATGATGGACACTCCGTGGAGCAGGCCCCTAGCAGGCCCCTAGCACACCCCTGAGGTCAGGGTATGCTTTCTAGAGAAGGTGCTGCCTGAACTAAGTCTTGGCGAATGGGAGGTATTCTTTTTTCTTTTGAGACAGAGTCTCACTCTATCACCCTGGGTAGAGTGCCATGACCTCATTGCTCACAGCAATCACAGACTCTTGGGTTCAAGCAATCCCCTTGCCTCACCCTCCCAAGCAGCTGGGACCCCAGGCACCCACCACAATGCTCGGCTAGTTTTTCTACTTTTCTCTCTTTTGCTCAGACTGATCTCGAATGCCTGAGCTCAGGTCATTCACCTGTCTCGGCCTTCCAGAGTGCTAGGATTATAGGTGTGGAAGTATTCAGATGGCAACAAGGGAAAGGCATTCTGGGCAAGCGGAATAGCAGGAACAGAGGCACGAAGTCTCAATACAGCCTGGAAGGTTCTGGAAACTCTGGTAGTTGGTTTTGTCTGAGCATAGGGCTGAGGAAAAGGTCGGAAAGAAAAAGAATGCAGGCAGGGCTCCCACAAGGGTGGAAGGGAACCGGTGCTGAGATTAAATGTATCTAATCTTATTCCGATGACCTTAATGATTCTCATGTACTTTGGATTCCCCATTCCCCTTCCCCCCAAAAACCCCTGTCCACACATACACAACCTGCCGCCACCATACAAACACCCACCCATCCCTGGGGCTCCTCTCAGGTCTTGTCATGCTTGCCAAGTGTTATCAGGTTCCTTCTTTCTCGGTTTATTGACAGTGTCCCTCCATCAAAGCTCAAACCCCAGAGGGCTGACAGTTCCGTTACAGTGCTCTACGAACTGGGAATGACCCTGGAGTATTTTGTAAGGAGCCCGTCTGGGTCCTGTGCTCACCCAGGGGGTCTCCAGTGCTGGCCAGTCCCACTTCCTATAATGACAGAGCTGTTCTCCATCTGTGCTACCCAACTTGGCAGCCACTAGCACTTGAAATGCGGCTTGTGTGAGTGGGGAACTGAGTTTTAAATTTAATTCATTTGAAGTTAAAATTAAATGGCCACATGTGGCCAGTGGCAGCCCATTATTGTAGCATTAGAGGATTAAAAACTCTCCTGGCCTAACCCAGCAAAGGAACTTCTGCAGCAGGTCCCAGAGTCTGTCATTCTTGGCTAGCCATGTTCATTTGATGCCCAGGATCAATTTAGAGCTCATGCGCTAAGCTCCTCTTGGTGCCTGGCACTGACCAGGTGTGCGGGTGTGCAAAGCACAGCCTGTCACCTAGAGTTCAGGGTGTCTGCCCCTGAGCCTCAGAGCTCCCAGGCTCGAAGCACCTGTCAAGTTTGGCTCAGTCTCCATCCCAGACTTAGTTTCTGTCAAAGGCACCATTTTTTTCAAATATGCACCAGCTGGGACCTATGTCAGGGTTCCCCAGGACACTTGGGGCAGGGAGACGTCAGAACCTGCAGGGGCTTCTTCCTGGGTCCTTCTCTCCAGGGCAGCTGCTCATTCTACTCTATTCAACCTCAATGTAAAGTTCTGAGCCTGTTGTAGCCAGTTATGAGCCTGGAGACTCCACAGCAGGTCTCGGCATTTGGCTCAGAAATGATACATCACCTCTAGTCATGGCCCATTTGCCAGAACCAGTCACATGACTCCACCCAACTGCAGAGGATCTAGGAAACTCCCTTGAGTGTCTCAGAAGGGACAACCAGGGCCGGGTAGGTGTTGCTAACTCCACAGCTGAGGCCACACTAAGATCTTCTCTTACCCAGTCCGAGCCCCTATGCCTTCCACACTCTTCATGTGAGTCAGTTTGGAGTTCTTGGCTACCGTGACCACCATCCTCTGCAGGTGAGCTGAGCCCTCGTTCATCTCTGCAGGTGGCCCCATGCAGTAACACTCCCCATGCAGTGCCTTGGCCCCATGGAGAGGCTCTGTTCTGCTTGTGGATAGACCAGCCAGTCTGAGGCTTTCTCAGGGAGGTAGATGGTGAGATACCCAAGAGGCAATGGGAGGCAGGCAGAGCAGGGAACCAAAGCAGAAAGAAGGGGCACAAAGAGAAGTTGGTCAGGAAAGGATGAGGAAGGGGCAGGGGGGAGGTAAACCAGTCACAATACTGTGGATATCTTTTTTTTTTTTTTTTTTTGAGACGGAGCCTCAAGCTGTCCCCCTGGGTAGAGTGCCATGGCATCACAGCTCACAGTAACCTCCAACTCCTGGGCTCAAGCCAGTCTCCTGCCTCTGCCTCCCAAGTAGCTGGGACCACAGGCGCCTGCCACAACGTCTGGCTATTTTTTGGTTGCAGCCATCATTGTTGTTTGGCGGGCCCAGGCTGGGGATTCAAACCCGCCACCTTAGGTGTACGTGGCTGGAGCCTTAGCCGATTGAGCCACAGGCGCCGAGCCAAAACGGTGGATATCTTAAGAGGCGGGCCCTGCAATGGCTTGGGCTATATGTGAGCCCACTCTTTCTGTCTTCTGGGCTCTGAGCCAGGTGAGAATGGACATGAGGAGATGGATGACGACCTGGAGACAGGATCAGTTTTCCTGATGCTCCAGTCCCCCAAATCCTAAATGTAGGACTTCTGGAACAACTGAGTTGGAAGATTAGAAAGATCTTCCCCATATCCTCACCCCAGGTCTGGACTCCGGTCCCTCCAGGGTGAAAGCTGGTGGTGCAGGGTGAAGTCGAAGCCCTGCCACCCAACCAGCTGCAACAGGGAGAAAGTTTGCCTGTGAGTCCGCCCAGGGATGGTCTCTAGGTCCATGCCAGCACCCAAGCCTGGGACTGCTTGAAGAATCACAAGTGGAGCTTGGCAAGCAGGTCACCCTTAGGACAGATCAGTGGCAGTCAGGCCTCCCCATCCCACTGATCAGAGGAGCCCCTAGTGGTAGGGAGGACATGGGGACTTGCAAGTGGTCCTACAAGGCTGCCTCCTCTGAGACATAAAAGGAGGGGTTCCACCTCCCGCAATAGGTCTCTAGGACTGAGGCTGGACTCCTGGCTCCAGCTGTGTAGACAGGTGGGGATTCTCCCTACCCGAGTATGGCTGAGACTAGCTGTGTCCTGGACTGTAGAGAACTGCAGAGAACAGTGTTCCATGAGGGTGGCTGCTTGGTCACCCTGCACCTTGTTTGAGGATTCTCTAGTCTCTGTGCAACAGAGCTGGTGACACATTGCCAAGCATAAAAACACTTCAAACAAATTAAACAGGGAAGGAGCTTAATGCTTACCTAGTGACCAACAGAGACCACCAGGTCCATTGCCACTCCAGGTTTCATGTATAATAGAGTCTTCCTTTCCTCACGTCTGAATTGCACGGTCTCATAAATTTCCCCTCGTTGGCTGCACATTGTTTCTGAAAGCTCTGTAAGTGAGCCTGCCTGCCATCAGCTCCCCCTGAGAATCTCTATTATAACACTTATAAATAGTGCCCTTCCCGTGTTGGCACCGAGGGAAAACTTCCCCTTCGCCCTCTGAAGGTTCACTGAAAGTAACTGACAAAAGGCACACAGATTTACTAACTTGAGGGAGAACTACAGATGATGACTTCACCCCCCAGTGGGGTACAGGGCTTTGTATATCTTTTTCCACTGTGGAAGATGGAGAAAGGGAAAGTAGATAATTCTTCTGAGGCACAGTAAGTGATTATGAGGGAGAATAAACAGATGAGGGACACAGAAATTAACTTGTAAATGATTCTCTTTGGAATTTGAGTGACCTATAGAGGCAGGCATTATCTTGTAGAACAAAATATGAGATCTCAAAGAAAGGGACGGTGGTTGGTTGATGCTTTTATACCTTCTTGAGGTTATAGGAACATGGGCTTGGATCCTGGTAGAACAGGTTATGGGAGAGGGGAGAAGAGGAGGTCATGTGGTGTAGATGAAGCCACACAGAGGCAGCCCTCATAGAGGATAGATAGTGAGTTTGTCTTTTGAGTCCTTAAAGGTGTCAGACTCTCAGTTAATTCTCCTTAGACAAGGACAAGGGACGGTCTCAGAGAAAGCCAGGCCTTTCTACGGTTGCAAATCTCCCCCAAAAGACCTTTTCAACTAATCTTACATTTCTATCTCTCCAAATAGCTATCTTAAAATCTATCAAAAACGTTTATTTTGGTGTGAGGGGCTTGGTTTCGGTCATCTCCAGCCCATCTTCTGCTGAGAAGCCCACAGGAGTCTGTAGTTCAGACTTGACTATGCTGTTGCAGGGAGCTCCATGGGTTTTGTCTCTGATAAGAAATGAAATAAAGTTCTAAGCTGACCAGCCAATGGTATGGATATTCCATTGGCCAAGGGGACCCAAGAAGAACCTTAAAAACTGACTTCCCAGCTGGGTACGGTGGCTCATGCCTATAATCCTAGCACTCTGGGAGGCTGAGGCAGTGGATTGCTTGAGCTCAGGAGTTCAAAACCAGGCTGAACAAGAGCAAGACCCCTTCTCTAAAACTAGCCAGAGTGAGAGTGAGACCCTGTCTCTAAAACTAGCCAGGCATTGTGGCAAGTGTCTGTAGTCCCAGCTACTCAGGAGGCTGAGGCAAGAGAATCACTTGAGCTCAAGAGTTTGAGGTTGCTGTGAGCTGTGATACCATAGCACTCTACTCAGGGGGTAAGTGAGCTCTGTAAGTGAGCCTGCCTGCCATCAGCTCCCCGCCAAGAATCTCTATTATAACACTTATAAATAGAGATTAAGTCGTGTGCAGCTGCAGCTTCTGTGACAAAGTGAGACTCTGTCTCAAACCCCACCCCCCAAAAAACTCCCAAATCCAAGTTCCCAGTCATGATTGGATGGGAGGTTGGACATGCCTCATCTTACTTCCTTCCTTGCTAACCCCCAAGCAGCTCTGTTTAGAGCCAGCTTATGGGAAGACTTGCTCTAAGCTGATTGCAACCAACCTTCTGACTGCCCCTTCCCTTTCGTAATTTTAGCACAACTGACCAGCATTCCCTCCTGACAGGAGGCCACTGGCCATGGGGTGGTTCTGGAGTGTCTATACAGGATGCACTTTTTGGTGTCAGAGGGCCAAGGACTTTACCCTCGGATCATGCTAATGT
Organism: Galagoides demidoff; assembly: GCA_963574575.1. Classification (NCBI taxonomy): domain Eukaryota; kingdom Metazoa; phylum Chordata; class Mammalia; order Primates; family Galagidae; genus Galagoides; species Galagoides demidoff. The sequence goes on along the minus strand of CAUYQV010087519.1, from coordinate 4,497 downwards.
CACATTTGTTAAAATGGGTCCCGTGAGGGAGCATGAAGCTCAGTGGCACATGTGCATGCTTCTCCTCTCACAAATACTCACGACTCCTCCTGCAGCTGGTTAGACACCACACTCAGCCACCCCACCCAGCACAAACTCCTGTTTCCTTTACAGTCCCCAGGAAGTGCGAGTTTCCAGCTTCCGGCATGAGGCTATGTGTCCCAGCCTCTCAGAATGGCCACTCGCAGCCTGAAATACTTTATGAGAAATAAACCTCTCCTTCCCAAATCCATGAAGCTCATCACTTTTCAGTTGACACTGCTAAAGTCGAAGCTCCTTCATGGACCATCATTTGGCCACTACCCACCCCAAGCATTGTTTTGTCTCTTCCCTTTTACACCCTTCCTTCTTGAGCCACATCTTCTTACCTCCCTTCCACATACTGGGTCCTATGCAAAGGCTCTTCTCTTGTCTGGAATACACTATCTGGAAAACTCTCCTATTCATCCTTTAATACTCGGCTGAGAATTCCATAATACAATTCCTCCTTCCCTAACTGTTATGCTCAGATAACTCAGTAGTGAAATTAAGAAATTAAAAATTAAAATAATTCAAACAAAGCTGTTAGAACTTCAAATTATCCTGAGCCTTGGAAAAAATGTGGCCGTGCAACTTGATTCGGGTACAGCTGCAGCTTCTGCCATTTTTTTCTGTAAATAATTAAGACCAAACAGCGCCAGAAACCCCCTCAGATCATTGCCCCTCCTTGTCTTCCTTGACATATAGAATCTGTAACCAACCAAAGCACTGTGGCTTACACACCCTGTCTTGCATGGAAAATGCAATCTGGCTGGAACTTCTCTGTCTCTGCCTGTGCACCTGAAACCTTCATTTCACTTTGGAACACTGATCCCATTCTTTTGGGCTTGGTCCTTTTCTGGGTGGACATCCTCAAGCTTTGCGCTCAAACTCCCTATTTAATAATATTTTCTAAATCTCATTATTTGAGGTTGACACAGTTCATCGATAAATATTTACTGAGCAACATGCTAGCTAGTAGCCCAGATAAATAAGACCATCCCTGACCCTGAAGACTGATCTCAATTCTAGATGGCAGTGAGGGAGGGAGCATGGAAAGGGGCCAAAGCAGGACTGAGCAAGGCAGAGTTTTGGGAAGGCTCTCCACACCATCCAAAGAGGTGAGCAGGGTCAGCCAGGAAAGGTGGAGCAAGGAAGGGAGGGAAGGGGCCTTCCAGGCAGAGGGCTAAGGACCGGGAGCTTCAGGGCACATCCAGGCATCACATCAGCACAGAGTGTGAGTCAGTCCCTTCTCTGTGTTCCAAAGTGGCCTGGCTATGCCTCACTGAGGACACTTTCCATCTAGGCCCCACCAAGCCCACTGAGGAGACACTGTCCCACCTGCCACAGCCCTCGGCACTCACTGTCCCTGTGTGATTGATATCCAGTCTTCTTACATATACGCTTGCTTCTCTGGCCCTGGGATCTCTTTTGGCTTGTGTATGGGGCAGCCCTGGAGTGTCAGGGGGCAGGTAGCATTTTGGGGAGTTGCTCTCAGCCAATGAGGTCCAATGAGGTCCTCACCCATTGGGTGGGGCAACTTCAAAGTTGTTCCCACACTTCCCAAGTGCAATTTTATTTTTTATTTTTTTGCAGTTTTTGGCTGGTGCCTGGTTTGAACCTGCCACCTCTGATATATGAGGCCAGCGCCCTACTCCTTGAGCCACAGGCACCGCCCTGCCCAGGTGCAATTTTAAATAGAACCAAGGATAATTGGGCACCCTCTTTCTGCCTTGAGTAGGAATAGGACTTTTTTTTTCTTTTTTCCTTTTTTTCTCATTTGTGTATGAGTAATAGAACTTCTTAAGTCCTTGTCAACTTTTGAATGGTATATTGTATCATGCTAAGGGAACATTCATATGCAACTACTTCCATTTTATTGAATTTTTAAAAAAATAAAGAATGGATATTGAATTTTTGGATATGACTATGTAATTTTTCACTTTAGAAGACCTATTACTATGATCTAATGTATTAATGGACTTTCTAATATTGACCCATCTTTGCATTCCTAGTATTAAATTCAACCTGGTCGGGCTTTATTGTTCTTTTTAATTTTTTAATTATTATAATGGAATATAATAATAGATATAATAATAGAATAATATATAACACAATAAAAGATGGAATAATACATTAATAATAAAATTATTATTCTATTTTTTGATGTAATGTTGAATCTTCTTTGCTGATGTTTTATTTCAGAATTTTACTTTAACATCCATAGGTGAGATTGGTCTTTTGTGAAATATTTCTCACAGAGGTCTCCAGAGAAAGTGCTTGTATTTATCCACTTTTGGGAAATCATTAAACTTTGCTTAAAATAAATGGAAAATAGAGTTGCATAAATAAATTCAACCTGCTTGAGTTAGAAAAGCAGAACCATTTCTATCATTGTTCTAAATAGCATTTAAGCATGATATCATGTTTTTTGCCAGCAATTACAGCAGTCCCACTGGAAATCAGTGGGAATTTCATATAAAATGTAATTGGAGAAAGACAATTTGTGCATAGAATTGGAATCTGAAGAGAATGAGAAGTGGAAATATGTCTTAAATAAATTATTTTGTTGGCAGGAGGCAAATGAAAAAAAATCATTCCACTGAGATGAGACATCTCAGAGCTAGTTAAACCTCACCATTTTTTGGTTCCGGTCTACCAATGTTTGATTTCTCAGAAATCATTGCAGTTGTCATCATCACCATCACCATTCACATCATCTTCAAATATTAGCAACTGCCTTTAATTTTGTGCTTGCTCTGTGCCAGAAACCAGGTGGGGGTATTGTACAGATATATCTTACGATTTAATTCTCAGAACAATTTTGTAAGGAGGCATTACTGTCTCTATTTTACAGATGAGCAGACTGAGGGTCTGAGAAATTCGATCAATGGACTGAAATCATACATCTCATCAGCAGCACAGCTGGGATTCAAACCCAGGGTCTTTGAGGCTAAAGCCCATGTCTTTAACCTCTAGACCAATATTTTTCAACCTTTTTAATTTCACAGCATAGTTAAACTTCCATGGTACACTTAAATCATGTTGATCCAAAAACAGAGTAAAAAAATGAATATGGTTGCTGTGCTTTGAACATCTTTTAAAAATTATTTAATTAATAATCTTTAATTTTTTTTTGCAGCCCACCTAAGTTCCTCTCATGGCACACTAGTGTGCTGCGGGACACCAGTTGACAATTCCGGCTCTAGAGTCACCACTTTTGAGAATGGGAAGAAGTCTGGCCTGGGGCTTGGAGTTGTCATGCCTCATGTCTAACCAAACCAGCACAGGAATCCCATTTTATAGATGAACAAACCGAGGCTCGGAAATAGGAGGTAACTATCTACAGTCACATAGCTTGTGTGTGCAGGTGTGGGATTCAAACCCAGGACCACCAAGCTCTGAGCCCAGATATTCCACTACCTGAAGTCTATTCTGGGAAGAAGATGTGGATTCCATAGAAGAGATTCACCTAGAGGACTGCACAGGGATTGGAAGCCAGGGGAGAGGCAGGTGCACAGGCCTGGGCCCTGCTATCTGGCTTGGGCAATGGGGCAGATGATACAGCTATTCACAGAATGAGGAAATACAGAAGAAGCAGAAGGCTTGAGGGGGGCAGAAGTGACAAGTCCTATCTGTAGTTTTGTGTTTGATGTGCCCACAGGCTGTGCAGAAGATGCCCAGGAGACAGCTGACTTCCAGGTTGGAGGCTGAGCAGAGGGGTGGGTAGAACTTGGTGTGGGAGGCATGGCCAGAGTCCTGGGACTGCATGAGGTCTCTCAGAGAGATAGAGCACAGTGGGCAGAGCCAATAGCTTGAACAGGACCTGGAAGGACACTGGACCCTTCTGGGTTTGCTGGAGGATGCACAAAGCACAGAGGAGGAGAATCTGGAGGTTCGGCATGTGGAGGTCAAGGGAGCATGGTGTGAAAATGAGGAAGAGTCCCAGAGAGCAGAGGGTGAGGTGAGAGCTGGCCAGAGAGGACCCAGTGAAGTTAGTCGTAACGGGTTCATCAGTGAACTTGGCAAGGAGAGTTGTGTAGAGGTAGAGGGGCAGTAACCAGACAGAAGAGACTGAGGATTGTGGGAAGTACGAAAGAGCATGCCTGTGTTTGGGTGCAGGAGAGGCTTGGAAGGGTGGAATAGGGAGGTGGGGGCCTGTTCATGTGAATAGTAGTGTGGGCAAGGCACTATTCTTGTACTGAGAGAGACCTGAGCATAAAGATCTGTGGCAGCCCGTATAGCTTATGGCTAGGAGGAGTGAGAGTTATAAGCAATACCTGTAATGGAACACCTTAATGAAAAGGGCATGGAGAGAGATTTAGTTCTAACAAGCATGAGAGAGCTCACGAGATGAGAGCATTGGTGAATTGGCAGTCTCTACACCTGTGGGGTTGAGAGGCACGAGCTCAGCCTTATATTAGGCTGGAGGAGAAGGCA
>CAUYQV010087517.1:0-18725 GCA_963574575.1 Galagoides demidoff | reverse complement strand
AATTTGATGTGGATGAGATTGACAAAGAAGATGAGGGGTCAGGCGTGGTGTCTCACACTTGTAATCCCAGCACTTAGGAGGCCGAGGCAGGTGAATTGCCTGAGCTCACAGATTTGAGACCAGCTTGAGCCAGAGAGAAAGCTCATCTCTAAAAATAGCGGCCCCAAGAAGATGGGTAATGGGGAGAGAGTGGGGTGGGGTGGGGGGAGGATGGGTGGAGGGAGAGTAATTGGTGGGACCACACCTACGGTGCATCTTACAAGGTACATGTGAAATTTACTAGGTGTAGAATATAAATGTCCTAACGCAATAACTAAGAAAATACTGTGAAGGCTATGTTGATCAGTTTGATGAAAACATTTCAAATTATATATAAAACCAGCACACTGTACCCCAAGATTGCATTAATGTACACAGATATGATTTAATAAAAAAAATGTATAAATATTGGTTCATCAGTGACAAACGTACCCGCTAACGTAATGTGCTGGTGATGGGATACTGAACAGCCTCAGAGAGAGAGCACCTGAGAACGCTCTGTATTTTCTACTCAATTCTTCTATAGACTTAAAATGACTCCAAAAACTAAGGTCCATTAATTTTAAAAAATAAAAGGAAAATGCATCTGATGAAAAATGTTAGGTTTCTTTAGTTTTTTTGTAGTAGGAAAAAACATAATCTCCGGGAGTGTATCAGTAATAGAGACCAGGGAGGGGCTTCATAAAGGATTTGGATTTGATAATTCTTGATGATTCTTAAGAATTCTTAAGAGGACCTAAAGGATATTATTTTGGCTTGAATGCTATCAAAGTCAGGAACAATGGATATCTTAATTTTATTTTAAGAGGTGGAGGATTAAAACAGGGCTATTAATATTACTGATAACAACAACAACAAAAAGCCTAAACATTTTGTCAGAAGAGGGAGTATGTAAGTCATTTTTGTGATTGTTGAAAGGCTTTGTTTGTCTTCCAAAACACGCTTACAGAATGGCCTTCTCTGAGTATTAGTTATATTGTATGGCAATTTATGCTGAGTTGGGAACATCATGGCTTAGCTTACTATAACAGGACAATTAAATTATGCAGTCTCTCAGTATAGTACTAAAATACCTAAGGTGCTCATTTGTCTAGCTATCCTGTTATTTTCTAAGCAGTTTATAAATCCCAGCCAGATATTTCAAATAATCTATGTGTGTTATCCACTTTGCAACCAAATTCCAATTACAGTGTTGTTAAGGATGTTTTCACATGCAGGGAATCTAAAATCTGAATCAACTTAAACAACAGGGGGATTTTTTAATATTATCACTTGTAGCAAGATGCATTATTATGATACTTCCATGTTTATAAATTCTGAGGTTTAGTGACATCATTAAGGACTCAAGCGTTTCCATCTTTTCCTTCTGTAATCCTCATTGTTCTAGCTTTTATCATCAAGCTTGTCCTCTCACAGTCTCAAGACGGCTGCAAGCTCCTTTGGGCATTGTACTCCCACGTGACATTGTCCAAAAACTGGAAAGGAAGAAAGACTGCATTTCTTCTTATCCCTTCTTAAGACTGAAAATAACTTCCCCAAAGTTCCCAACAAATTCACTGTTTCTGTGTATATTTTCTTCTATTTATAATGTTTCCCTTAATCTGAAATATTATTACATATGTTATTGCATAAGCTCCACATGTCTGGGACTAAGTCCAGGAAATATTCTTTGAATTTAGATCAGGGCTTGGCAAACATTTCCTGTCAAATGCCAGATAGTAAATATTTTAGGTTCTGTAGGCATCATGGACTCCTTATTGCATATTCTTGTTTTTGTTTTGTTTTGTTTTAACCATTCCTAAATTGAGGGTTATACAAAAACTGGATCCAGACTGGAATTGGCTTACAGACAGCAGCTTGCCCATCCCTAATGTCTCCAATTGCTTTTGAACAACAATGACAATGCTAAACCATCCGATATTTGAAGCTTTATTATAAGCTAGCTCAGTCCAACGTATATATTGAGCACTTCTCATTCCAGGCATGGAAAATAAATCTATAAATAAGTAATAATACTTATATGTTCCTATTCAAACCAGAAATGTTGAGTTGAAGAAAGATTGCATAATCAAGAGGCGTCACCTTGATTAGAGAAAATAAGATAGCATCTAGAAATCTTGCATTTAAGACATCTATACTGAGAATAGGTTTTGTTTTTATCTCGTCTTTTGAATTACTATGTTCCTCGATTACCTTTGCGTGCAAGATTGTGTGAAGATTTTGGTGCTGCCAGTCAACATTTAATATATTTTTTATTCGGTGAGTTGGAAAAACTTCTTTATCTGGAATTGAGAGCCAAGTTTTTATGTTGGATTTAGGCAATGGTGCTTAAATTGAGGTAGTTGAGATAGGATCTCTTACAGGGCATGCATCTTATACCCTCAAAAGAACAAGTTTGCGTATTCACTTTAGAACAAATTCACAAGTTGTAAAATGGAAGTAGTAACAGAAATTAGTAACAAGTTTGTGAATATTAAAAATTAAAAGACAAATGATGCCTTAATCAATTTTGGATGGCAGATAACTCAAAAATTTCAGAGAGTGGGTGAAATTAATAATCATTTATTTCTTGCATATGTTACACACAAGCTGGAGGTTTGTGATGGAGTATGAGCAATCTTCCAGCATCTTCACCTGAAACTCAGAAGGAAACATAAACTCCCCTTTGGGACATTTTGATCTTATGGCAAAGCACAGGAAAAAAAAAACAAAAAAACCTATGATGAATCAAGGAATATCACTTGAAGATTTCTCACTGTTCTTTTAAGATACAGCCAAGGAGGATAATAAAAATGAAAGCACTTCCCAAAGCATGAAGCCAAAGTCCATGGAGGACAATGAACAACACAACAAAACAGGGACTCAATAAAATGTTACTGCGTATTCTGCAGTAAGGTGTCTTCACAGGGTTTTCCCAAACATCAGAAGTGCTCTGGCTCAGTGACTTTTCTGGGCTTCAAATTCTTTCAACTCTATATTAATAAACTTGAGGTCCGAGGGGTTTACCAATATCTTCTTTAGTTTTTTTAAGACAATAATGGTTTATCTTTGGTGTCCAGGATAAAAGTTTCTTAGTGGTCAGTAATCTACTTAGAGTGGATCAAATGGACATGTCGTGAAGAAGTGAATTGGATGTAAAATGAATCTCTGGTTTTTATTGGTACGGGTTTATGTTAATACAAAGTTTTCCTTTTTTTTATTTCAGAATATTACAGGGGTACAAACAGTCCTGTTTTCAGAAGCTATTGCCCATTTTTAATGGGGTTGTTTGATTTTTTTCTTGCTTTTTTTTTTTTTTGAGTTCTTTATAGATTCTAGTTATCAGCCCTTATCAGATGTATAGCATGAAAAGATTTTTGCCCATTCTGTAGGTTGTCTATTCACTCTATTGATTGTTTCCTTGGCTGTGCAGAATGTTTTTAATTTAATCAAATCCTATTTGTTCATTTTTGTTGTTGCTGTGATTGGCCTTTGGGTCTGATTCATAAATCCTTTGCCTAGGCTGATATTTGCAACTATTTTCATAAGGGATATCCATCTGTAGTTTCCTTTTTCATTGTATCTTTGCCTGGCTTTGGTTCTCTGTTCTGATCTATAGGGTATTTCTCTGTTATTGTACCAAGCTGATCACTATAGCCTTCTTTAGCTTGAAGTCTGGTAAAGTGAAGCCTCCTGATTTGTTTTTATTGTTTAAGGTTGCTTTGGCTATTCTGGGCCTTTTCTGAGTTCATATGAAGCATAGAAATAATTTTCATAGTTCTGTGAAAAATAACATTGGTATCTTAATGGAGACTGCATTTAATTTGTAGATCACTTTGGCTACTATGGACATTTTAACAATATTGATTCTGCTGATTCATGAGCACTATAAGTTTTTCCATCTATTTACATCTTCTGTTGTTTCCTTCCTCAGTGCTTTGTAGTTCTCACTGTAGAGCTCTTTCATCTCCTTGGTTAAATATATGTCTTAAGTATTTTATTTTCTTGATTTGATTCTCAGCTTGACTGATGTTGGCATGTAAGAATGCTACTGACTTATGTACGTTCATTTTGTAATCAGAGGCCTTGCTGAATTTACTTATCAATTCCAGTAGTTTATTAGAAGAATCTCTGGGATTTTCTAGATACAAGATTATATAACCAGCAAAGAGTGATAGTTTTATTTCCTCTGTTCCCCTTTGGAAACCCTTAATTTCTTTCTCTTGTCTGATCTCTCTGGCTAGAACTTCCAGCTCTATGTTGAATAGAAAGTGGCAACAGTGGCTTGTCTTGCTCCATTCTAAGTGGGAATGCTTTCAATGTTTTCCTATTCAGTAACATGTTGGCTGTGGGTTTGTAGTATATGGCTTTTATGATTTTGAGGTAAGTCCCATCTATTCCTATTTTGTTATGCATTCCAATCATAAAGGGTGCTGAATTTTGTCAAATGCTTTTTCTCCATCTTTTGAGAGGCTCATACAGTCTTTGTTTTTGCTTCTATTTATGTAGTGACTTACATTTACAGTTTTGCATATGTTGAACCATCTTTGCCTCTCTGGGATGAAGCCCAATATGTCATGGTGGATTATTTTTTTGATAGGCAGCTGAATCAGTTTGCCAGGATTTTATTGAGAATATGTGCATCTATTTTCATAAGGGATATTCATCTGTAGTTTTCTTTTTCATTGTGTCTTTGCCTGGCTTTGGCATCAAGGTGATATTCACTTCATAAAACAAGATGAAGAGGATTCCTTCCTTTTCGATGTTATGTAATAATTTCTATAGGATAGGCACTAGTTCTTTGTAGATTTTGTAAAAATTCAGGTGTGAACCCATCTGGTCAGGAAATTTTTTTGTTGTAAAGTTTCATGTTGCTGCTTCAGTTTTGGTACTTGATATTGGTCTGTTCAGGAATTCTATTTCTTCCTGAGTAATCCTACTGAGGCTATGTTTCTAAAAATTTGTCCATTTCCTCCACAATGTCAAATTTCAATGCATAAAAATTCTTACAGTTGTCAGAAATCACATTTTTAATTTCCATTGTATCAGTTGTGATTCTCATTTTTTGTTTCTGATCAAGCTCATTAGAGTCAATTTTTTTCTGCTTCTGGTTAATCTAGTGAGAAGCCTGACAATTTTGTTTATCTTTTCAAAGAACAACCTATTGTTTAATGAATCTTCTATATAATTCTTTTGTTATCAATTTCGTTTAGTTCTTTCCTGATCTTGATTATTTCTTTTCTTCTGCTGGGTTTGGGATTGGTTTGCTCTTCATTTTCCACTTCCTTGAGATGATTCATTACATTGTTGATTTGCTATCTTTCTGGTTTTTGGATGTAGACAATTAAGGCTGAATAAATTTTGCTCCCAGGTCATCCTGTATCCCACAGATTTTCATAACTTATGTTCCCTTTATCACTTAATCGATGAATCTTTTGACTTCCATCTTAATTTCCTCTTTGACCCAACTATCATTCAGCAGTAGATTATTCAGCTTTCATGACTTTGTATAGAAATGAGTGTTTCTGTTAGAGTTAAGTTCTAACTTTATTGCACATCTTCTTATGTTTCCCATTACCATTACATAAGTGCCTTTTTTGTCTTTATTTACTTTATTTCATTTATTTATTTAGGGACAGAGTCTTGCTTTGTCAGCTCAGCTAGAATACTAGAGTCCTCCAGGCTCAGCCTAGCTCACAGCAATCTCAAACTCCTGGACTCAATCAATCCTCCTGCCTCAGCCTCCCAAGTATCTGAGACTGCAGACATTGACCATCACGCCTAGCTAATTTTTCTGTTTTTGGCAGAAAAAGGGTCTTTCTTTGATGAGACTGGTCTTGAACTCCATAATTCAAGTGATCTTCCCATCCTGGCCTCCCAGAGTGCTAGGATTATAGGTGTGAGCCACCACATCTGTCTTACTTTTGTTCATCTGACGTCTATGTTATCTAATGTTAGAACTGCTACATCAGTTTACTTTTGTTTTCATTTTGCATGAAATATTATTTTCCATCCTTTCACTGTAAATCTGAATCTGTCCTTGTGAGTTACATGTGTTTCCTGGAAACAAAAGATACTTAACTTCTACTTTTTTATCCATTTAGCCAGCCTATATCTCTTGAGTGGGAAGTTCAAGTTATTCATATTTATGGAAATAATCATAAAGTTTGGTGGAATTCTGATCTTCCTGTTGGGTAGAAGTGTATTGTTCTGTTTTACCTCTTGGGCAATTGTGGTATCTGGACTTTGACCATTAGCTTTAGGGTGATTTTACATTGCTGGGTGTCTATTATGCTGATCCATGTATAGTGCTGGTCTGTGTATTTCCTGTAGGGCAGGCAAATTCTCTCAGCATTTGCTTGTATGGAAAAGACTTAATTCCTCCATCAAATATGAAACTTAGTTTTGCAGGATACAAAATCCTAGGCTAGCAGTTATTCTGTTTAAGAAAACTACAGCTAGGCTTCTACTCCCTTCTGGCTTGTAAGGTTTCTACTGATAACTCTTTTATTATCCTGATGGGGTTTCCCTTGAAAGCCTGTTGTTGCTTATGTCTTATGTTGTAGAATTTTCTCCTTCTTTCATTTGACTTTGGCTAGGTTGAATATTATATGTCTTGGAGTTGTCCTATTTGCTATGAACCTTCCCAGAGATTGATAATCACCTTATATCTGAAAGTCTGGATCTCTGATGATGCTAGGGAAGTTTTCCACAATAATTCCCTCGACAGATTTTTCTATGCTTTTAGCATTTTCTTCTCCCTCAGGGATACCTTAATTCATATGTTTGATTATTCTGCCTTCATTGTTCTCTTCTCTTCCTCTGTAAATGACTAGACTGGCTCAAGAGCCTAATCTTCCAATTCTGAGATTCTTTCTTCTCCTTGGTTAATCTGTTGTTGAAACTGTCTCCTGTATTTTGAAAATGCCTGAGAGGCTTTCATTCCTTTAAACTCTATTATTTCCTTTCTGAATTTTGTCAAGTTCTTAAGTGACTTTTTCATAAATTTCCTGAAATATTTTTTTACCTTTTGTTGTTGTTGTTGTTGTTGGTTTTCAACTTTCTCTTCAATTCCATTCATCTGTTTGTATCCATGTTCTTAATTCAATTTCTTTCATTTTGACAATTTTCATATGGTTGGATTTCACTGCAGTCACTCTATTGGTGTCTCTTGGGGATATTTATCTCTTTAGATTTTTCATGTTGCCTGGGATCTTTTGCTGACTTCTTCTCAACTGAAACCTTTAGTTCTTAATTCAGGGCTACTAGGTTTGCGGGACTTCTGTGCCCTGCTGGGAAGTCTCTAGATGGTTGTAGGATGTAGGAGCTCGGCAAGACCTTATTCATTGAGTCTGGTGTTTTGAGGATTGCTCTACTCAGGGTCTCCTTCACACAGGAAACCACAACAGCTGGATAAGGTTGTCATCACTTCCCAGGTTGTGGGCATTTCCTCAAAATAAGTTGCAGTATGTTGATGGCTTGAGGCTTGGGAGTGGGTCCTAGTAGAGCACTGAACTTTGGAGCAGTTCTTATAGCTCTGCTTCAGTGGTGGGGGCTCTGGGCTTAGACCTTGAGGTCCAAGTGCAGTGCTGAAGACTTGGGGATGTATCAGGTATCTTGGGCCTGGAGGGAGCCTGAGGCTCTGGCATGCGAGCCCCAGACCTGGGACTTGGGAGCAGCCAGGAGCAGAGCTTCAGAGCAGGGTCTCTGAGCCAGAGACAGGGTTGATTTGACTTCTAGGATGGGATCAGAGCTCAGCAGGCAGAAGGAAGATGATGCTTGGGGAGGTGCAGTCAATTGCAGACTACCTCGCAGGCACAAGGGTCTCACAGATGCCAGGTTAGGTAGGCAGAGTCAGCTCCAGCAGCCCACAGACTGAAGAACTCTCCACACCCCACTCAGGAACTATCAAAATGGTTGCCCAGAGCCTCTCAGGTAGGAGTCTACTGTACTTCAGAGTGAAAGCCTCGGAGCTGGGACTGAAGAGGAGGTGGAAGCAGAGCTTCTGAGCAGGGCCTCTGAGCCAGAAGCAGAGCTTTTCAGGTGGCAGAGTGGATCGTACCTGGAGGATGGGTTTGGGGCCAAACAGGTAGGAGGCAGTGGAGGCCTGTAGAGTCGAGGCAGGCTGAGCTGTTGGTGGGCCATTCCATAGGCTCAGGTGCTCCAGGGATGTCAAATTAAACACACAGAAGTTGGCTCTGGTGGTTCTAGCCCTGCAGAGCTCTCCAAACTCCACTTAAGACCTGCCAAAGTGGCTACCCAATGCCTCTCAGGTCAGAGCCCGCTATGTCCTAGCATGAAAGCCTCCAAGCTGGGACCAGAAGCAAGGCCTCTGAGCAGAGTATCTGAGCCAGCAGTGGTTCCATGCAGATCATGGGCCTATCCAACCCGGGGGGAGGGGTCAGGCCCAAGCAGGCAGGGGGCAGTTGGGGCCTGGGGGTGGGTTTGGGCAGAGCAAGAAGCTGGCTGCTCCATAGGCACAAGGTTTCTGCAAATGTCAAGTGAACAGAGGTTCGTTCTGGCAGCCCAGGGACCATGGAGCTCTCCATGCTCCACTGAAAGCCTGGTAAAGAGGCTGTCCAAAGCCTCTCAGATGCTAGCCTAGGGCATTCTGGCATGACAGCCTTTGAGTCAGGACTGGGTAGAGCTGGAAATAAAGCCTCTGAGCAGGGTCTCTGAGCCAGGAGTAAGGTTGCATAAATGGTGCTGATCTGGCCTGGAGGGTTCGGGGCCAAGCAGACAGGAAGCAGCTGGGCCCTGGTGGGCAGACTTGGGGCCTAGTAAGCAGCAATCTGTTGCCCTAGAGGCATAGGGAACCCACAGATATGAGGTCAGGTGGGCAGAAGTTATAGCTCTCCATATCCCACCCAGGACCCACCAAAGCAGTTGCTCAGTGCTTCTTGGGTCAGAGTCTGCTGTGCTCTGGTCAGTTCTGATACCCAGATCCCACTGTACTCTAGAGAAAAGCACTGGCTTCACGTTCCAGGGTTTAGTTCAGACAGGCCACAAGTCAGTCCACACCCTCCCTAGCCTGGGGCAGACTTGGCACAGTGTACCCCGGAGTTCAGGTTGGCTGCAGTTTTTGCTTGATCCCCACTGCACCTATTGTCTGGTGCAGTGACTCCTCACAGTCACAAGGTAGGTCCCTTGGCCAACCAGGTAAGAGGTTTGCGTGGGGGAGAGGTGACTTGCATTTCCGCTGCTGCAGGTTATTCTGTTGTCCCCTCATGTTCTATGATATTGTTGTACCTATCATTCCATCACCTTTTTTCTCACATTGAGCATCCCACATTGCATCTCTGATTTCATAATGCTGCTTCAGAAAAGAGCAATCCATACCTAGGCAGCTGCCTGTACCTTTCACTTCCTTCCTCGGGAGCAGGGTGCTGGCAGGCTGCCTCTAGCTCACCATTATTTTCTCCTCTCTTGGTTCATCGATATCGTGAACAATCACTGTTTTTATTCCGGGTTCTTGTTACTTTGCCAATATGAATTTCTCATAAAATGTTTTTTTTTTTCTTAATTCATTTTAGAATAAGAGTTAAAGGTGACTCACCAGAGATTTTGGATGCCAGTTCTCAATTAGAAAAAGAGAACCAAAGTTACAAGTGAATAATCATAACTGGAATATAGTATCAAGTGGAGACCACTGTAGCCCAGTGTGGAACACACAGTAAGAGACTAAGGCACAGAAAAAGAAGGTGAGAACCCAGATCAGCTGGCAGAGATCAGCTGGAAGCTCCCATGAACTTGGCATTTCATGGCAAGGGAAGTTGGGAAGATTTTGGTTCTGCTCATTCCTGGGACAGATTGCCAGTTTTGGAACTAGAAGGAGTGCTCTTCTGCCTTCATGAATCTGGATGCTAGTTTGATCTGGCATATCTGGCTTGATACCATAACCAGGTATCTACCTAAAAAATAGAAGCCATTATCTGCAAAAGACACCTATATTCATATGTTTATCATAGCAGTATTCACATTAGCAATGACATGGAATAAACCTCAGTGCCCTTCAACAGATGACGGAAGGAAAATGTGATAATCATATCTACCATGGAATACTACTCACCTATGAAAGAATGAGACCATGTACTTCAGTGCCCTTAAACAAACAACTGAATAAGGAAAATGTGATAATTATATACACTACGGAATACTACTCATCTGTGAAAGAATGAGACCATGTCTTCTGTAGCAACATGGATGGAAGTGGAGGCCCTTATGTGTAGTAACTCAGAAAAGGAAAGTCAAACTCTACATGTTCTTATTTATAAGTGAAAACTAAATAATATGCACACATGTACATAGAATGTGAAATAATAGACATTGAAGACTCAGAAAGGTGGGAAAAAAGGAAGGGGGGAGATGAAAAGTTCCTTCATGGTTATAACACACACTATTCGAGTGACAACTCCACTAAAAGCCCAAACGTCACCGAATGCATCCAAATTTTTGTAACAAAAACTGCACTTGTACCCCCAAATCTGTAACAATAAAACATTGTTTTATTGCAGTCAGCTTCATTTGTATTTGCTAACTGTATGATTCCTTCTGAACCTAGCTCTTTAATTTTAGATAATTTGAGACTATCAGGGTTTTGTGGAATTATGCCTTTTTCCCCCCAAGCTGTTTTGTTCATCTGAAAGACCACCTTAATCCACTCAAAATCTTAACCCAGAGCATGACCCAGCGATATTTAACATTGACCCTGAGACTGCAGTTCAAAAGACTTTCTAATTTTATGTTTTATTATTGGAATTGAGAAACAGTTCTACTTTCCAATTGTGCAACTTCCAGAATTGCTCCGATCTCTATTTCCTTTCATTTCTACTTTCAAATACATCAATTCTTTCCTGACCTTGGCTTTCTCATAAGGCCTTCTCAGATGCACCTAATAACAACCCACTCATACCAGCATCATATTGTTCCGAAACCTTTTGCCCAAAGCCACAACCTTTTATAGTACATCAACTACCTTCCAAACTATTTTTAAAAAAAAAATTTACAGGCTATTTTGACACCCTAAAACACTTTTTTAGTGTCCAAGAAAGCCTCTCTTCCTCTGGTACCAAGCAAATCTTTGTCACATGTGTTAGGTGTTCTGGTTACAGTAGACCACCAGTTTTAGCAGCTATTTTATGAAGCAGACATATTTGCTGCTGTAACAACCCCCCTAGCTCAATGCATTGTCTCAGAAATTGTTATCACACCACCTGTAAGCTGTGGTCTGGCTGTGGCTGCAGTGCCGCTGTTGGATGCTGCCTGGCTGTGCTCTCTGGTTCTCATTCCTGGACTCAGTGTGCAGGTGTCGTCTGGGACGAGCTGTGCTTATGGCAGGGGCCAAAAAGGGGTCGAGGTAAATCCCATGATCTTTTTCAAAGCTTCTACTTGGATGTGACATATGTCATATTCGCTCATATCCATTAGCAAAAGTGCAGGAATTATCCTTCACCAGGAGGAGGCGCAGGACAATGGATATAGAGGTAAAGTCCTCTTGTAAGGGAGGGAGCGACTGTGTGCCCCGTCGTCAATAGGCTCATCCCTGAGCTGATGTTTCCTGAATGAGTTACTCTGTGGAACATAAAAAAAACCTTCATATAGGAGAAGGATAACAATGGGCCCTTCCATTTTTTCATTTAACTTTGCAATTCCTAGGGATAATGTTCAAATATCAATATAGAGTTAGAAGAGGTTAGATATGATATTCCCTTCTTCCACTCTCCTCACCAAAGCACTCACCAAAAACTCTGTACACCATCTTTATTAGAGAAAATTCAAGCATTTTCATGGTTAGAAAAGAAAGTCTGTGACCCACGATGGAAAAGACTCTTTTATGAACAACTTCTGCATGTTATGGGCAGAAAATTTTAAATAGTTTAATTTAAACTATTTTCTTTATTGGCTTCATGGAATGCACCCTCCCTAAGAATATGATTTAATTCCTCACTTATAAAACAGGCATCTGCTTACTGAATTCTTCAAGAATAATTACATTGGTGAAGGTACAAAAAAGAAATAGGAAACTCAACATTTATAATGATATATAAAATTTTATCTTTGGCCTTTAAACTAGCCTTTATTTATATCCCTCCCTAGAAATTAAAATACTTGTCATTTTATATGAATTCTCCAAGTGAAACATTTTAAATAAACTGAAACATAACATTATTTATGGCATAAGTCATACCTTCCATACTATTTACATAATAATTATACATTCAACTCCATTTTTTATGTAAAATTGTGTCATTTTATTTTATTTTAAAAGTCTAAAAATTATTCGCCATCATTCAGAAGGAACCAGCTTTATTTGTTAGAATAAAGGCAGTCTCTGCTTTTGTAACAGAGAGAACTATTCTTCATTTGTCTTTGCAGAACACATTTATAGAGAGAGGCATTTATAAAGATTTCAGAGGAAGATTTGATGCCAATTGCCATAGTAAAGCAAATGCCACCAAAACTACAATTTTATACTTCAAGAAGCTAATAGGCCTTTAATAAAACATATTTCCTGTTGAGATAAGTAGATCTAAGTATTTTCAGTCTTCAGATGATGGAAAGCAAGGTTGAGGAAGAGTTTAAAGTAATTTGCCCAATGTCAAAGGAGTCAGAAGTTATTGGAGGAGGGCCCTAAGAGTTTATAGTGAAAAAGAGAATTGTAGAAATTACAAGCCACTCACTCATACTGTAGGATTTTTACTGCAGGAATAAATAACCTCTGTCACGAGAGTCTATTTCAATGGGGAACACAAATACAAATAGCTAAGCATCAGAATTAATAAAGAACAGTCATAATACCCAGATCATTTCACTGCACATATGCAACATAAAAACTAGAGAATTTATATGAAACCTTACAAGATTTCCCTAAGCTCTTCTATTTTCAGCAGGGGTGACCACAGTCATTTACATATTAACCAAGTCATTCTGAGTGCAGAGCACATATGTGTTACTTTTAAATGTAAGGTCAATAACCTATATGATTATTTATCTGTCATTTGATGTCACTTTAATACTGGAGACAAAGATGATAGCAAAACATAGTCTGCCAACAAACTCAGTATGGAAGTTTGTGAAGAATGAGAAATCTCTCCCTTGCCTATTAAAGAAATAACTTTTATTAAGAACTTTTTTATTTTGTGTACAATTCTACACACACATAATAAATAGTAAATATGATCACAAGCTGAGTAAGAAAGAATGTTGTGTTTGGATTTTCCCTAGATATTTGGACACTTTTTAAGGAAAATTTATAACCTTAAAATGTCCATTTCTATACCCATGTTGGGTGTCTGTGGCATCAATAATCATGGTGCCTTGCCCTTTGGCCAAACCATAAATTAAATACACAAATCATCTTTGTCTCACCTTGACCTTGAGAGGGCAGGTCCACTCATTTCTAAAGAAATGCCAAAAAATGTGCTTTTGTGGCTATTTTAATACTTCATGATTCAAGCAATTACTTTAGCAGATCTCAGGAATATCTCAAGGTATGACTTTATTCTTGCTCCTTAGTTATAAAATGAATGTGATTAATTTCCTGTCATGATCACTTAAGATCTTTATAAATAAGACCTTTGATCTCGGTGAAATTTAAACTATATATTTTATTTCTCATATCCACTGTGTGTGAGAGAGAATGAGAGAGAACTATAAAGTATTAAGATTTATGTATAACTAGCATGTTATAACTTATACACCTATGACACACCATTCTTAAAAGTAGTCGCATTAGAACACTTTAAATGAATTTTAGTGATGTTATTTTTTTCAAAATATCACAGTTAGTAGCATAAACACTCACCCTTGTGGAGCTTCCTTTATAATCATACCATTTAACTTTTAATCAAAAATGGTGTGATCCAGTAGTATCACTCACCATTTTAGTAGACTAATTTCTAACTAATATCAAGCTATTTCCAAAACGTAAGGTCACCCTACAAGTTTCTCTCCATATTACTGTCCAAAATCAATGGTAATACAGATCAGTGCCTCAAGGATTGATAGGAACTCCACAATAGAATTTCAAAAATCTTTTGAGAAAAAGCCAATTATCATCAATGAAAAAGTATAGTAAAGTAGTAATAAAGTTCCAAAGAGTCCTGGGAACCTCAGTCACCATTCAGGCTCTGTGCTCATGCTTCAGCTAAAGACAGGACGCTGATTCATTTCTTCTAACTCAAAGAGTTGGCTCACTTGGGCTAGAGCAGCTAGACCACTATCCCCAGTGCATGGAGAAATTCACAGTCACAGTTCTTTTTACTCTTCCTGAAATAATGATAATTATAATAGAAATAATCATATCAATAATTACTGCAGTGCATACTTAAAGTGTGCCAAGGACTTCCCAAATAAAATATTTCCTC
Organism: Galagoides demidoff; assembly: GCA_963574575.1. NCBI lineage: Eukaryota > Metazoa > Chordata > Mammalia > Primates > Galagidae > Galagoides > Galagoides demidoff. Next base: position 4,341 of record CAUYQV010087517.1, on the reverse strand, counting down.
TAATCATCATAATAATTCAATTTATTTCTCGCAACAATAACAATCTAATAGAGTATTGTATGAATTCCATTTGGCTCATAATGTCCTTAAAAATAAGATGTGACTGCCTTATATCTGATCATTAGCATTCTTTTATGCAGAAGTTTGGATATGTCAATTTCTTTAAAAAACACAAATTGTGAAGTGCAAAAATTATAATGTGACTTCACACGAATGGTATTATTGATTTGACAATGGTCATGGCGATAGCAGTCTTACACAGTGGGTTTGTATAATTCATTGTCAGAGAAGTATCATCCCTTCATCCGTTCCTCACCTCTACCTAGAAGCCACTCAGATTATAGTTCCTGAAATTCCTTTCAGTAATAACCATGTTTCAGTTTTGGAAATGCTTGGCTAAACGCTTTTCATATGTCAGGATTTTTAATTTACTTTTCCTAAAATAGTGGTATTTTATAATTCTAAAAAATCAGTAGTGTACAGTAGAATCTCTGCAAGTTGACCATAACCAAGTGGCCACCATGCAGAGGTGGTCAACACAATGAACTAGGCTTACTGTGCTGATAAATACATGTGGTGCCTATCTGGTCTGTGAAAATTTGGTCAACTTCAAGAGGTTCACTAATGTTTTATTGGTTAGAATTTTGTCATGGGCCCATATGTGAATCAATCACAGGCAAGAGAAAAGGAATAAGTATTGTTAACTGATCTAATTGACTCATCCCCGGAGGCAGGTGAGGAGCCCATGAAGTGATGCACAAACATTAAGTAAGGCATATTTTTGAGCAGGAAGCTAATAGGAGCCACTACCTGCTCCCTCTATGCAGCTTTGCTCTCGCTTTGCATTATCCTCACTACATATTATTCCCAGGTAGTGTCACAAAAGACATTGCAAGTAAATAAAATACTTTATAAAAAGATAAGGTGAGATAAGGTTACAATGATACACTAATATTTCTATATCATCAATGTATACATGTCATGAAAAATATTAATGCACAAATATTATTATTGTCATATTGTTTTTATAGCCTGCCATTTTTCTTTTAATGGTAGATTTCTCATCGTTCCTTTGAAACGAATGAACTCCTCAAAGATCCTTTTTAATAACTGAGGGGCATTTAATTTTGTGACTATCAAAATTATTTGTATTTTTTTTATAATTATTTGTATATTTTCTTGGGTATTCCTTGTCTATTTTTCTTCAAGTGTGTTTCTTATTAATGCACGACTTATGCTAAAAACATCAACAATTTTTATTTCATATGTAATTAGTTTATCAGTTGTTTTTCCATTTGCTGTGTTTGTACTTGTCATACAGAAAAGATTTCAATTTTCACATGGTGAAATCCATCAAATTTCCCTTTTAAAGGCCATCTGACACATTACTCTTAAGCTGCACTTCCCCTCAGTCTCCCAGGATAATGTGTGGTTTCTTTGTGCTTGTTACCCATACTATACTTTAAAAGCATTGGCCTAGAGCCAGTTAGCCTAGCTTCAAATCCCAGTCAGTCACAGATTTGGTATTACTTTGGGCATTTAAATTAATTGTTTGTGACAATAGCTATATGTTACTTAGAACTCAAATACTTGACAATTCTTCTAGTATTTTTATTATATACCTTTACATTTTTGAAGTTTCCATTCATTTGAATTGAAGTTTTTAACTGTACAAAAACAGAGTTCATTTAAAATTTTCAGATGGTTAGCCAATTGTCCTAAAACCATAGAAGTCAGATAATACTTCTGTTTCTGCCAATCTGAATGGTGACCTTTATCATAACTACATTTCATAACTAATTGTGCGTTCCTGAGCTTTATATTTTGTCATATTTCCTTGTATCTCCTGCAGTTTCACCTTTATTTTAATATTATGCTTTTTGGTTCAAAAAATTCTTGGGCCTCAATGAGGTCTCTAATCTCTTTTAAAGCTTTATTTCCTCTTTTCTCTCATCGAAAAGGTTTGTCTGACATCAGGTACTTTCTAATACAATATTAGTAATATAGTCCATATTTTCTTATTTTTGGCACTTTCTGACTAGGCCAGTTTTCTCCCTTGAGTATATTTAACTTTCCATACGTTGAAAATATTTTATTATAGTTATATTTATTATATGCAGTCTATAATTATGATTTTCGACCCCATCTGTTTATTTTAATAAATATATGGATATATCCCATTTGAAAATATCAAACTGTTTTCTTTCGTTTTCTAACTCTTTATATCATGTTTTTCTATTTCCATTTCTTTGTTTTCTTTCCTTTAATAAATGAAACTTTTCATTCTATTTTCTACATGTTTGTATGCCTATGTTTAACATGATACTTCAGATTGTTCCCTGTCTGGTTTCAGTTCTACTGACTATATTGCTAACTTTATACAGTATGTTCAAAATATCCTATTTATTTATTAACCAACATTGGTAATAACTATTGACATATCTTCACTATGAATGATGAGATATGAGCACATTCTCTGGGATTTTTCACCTCATTCCTAACAATCAACAGCCAGCAAAGCAGAAATTGGCCACACCTCTAAGCTGTACAGTACAGCTGTGGAATTATAAGCAGCAGCTCTAATTATTAGAAAATGATCCCCATTTACCCTCAACATTTTTTCCTCAGTGAGGGACAGTGATCTATGACTCAAAATTTAGGAAAACTTAAATAATATTTTATTGAACCTGTAATCATCTCTGGGATTCTCAGAATTATTGGGGAGCAGAAATCCCACAGGAAGGCAGGTGCTGAGATAAGATCATAGTGCACACTGGCTTGCAAAGTGGCTACATAGCAGAATGAAGCTGGGACGTGTCCCTAACCAGCACTTCCAAATTGGCTGGCAGCCTACCACTCAGCACTGTGATGCTCAGGGTGCATCTGGGGTCCCTATCATTCCTTCAGAAAGGTGGACATTTCTCTTACATGAGCAAATGATTAGCTGGTCAGTCTATCCCTCCATCTGCCCTCACCTATATCTTGCTGAATGAAATTATTTCAGTTCTCTGGCAAGTGAATCAAATCATTACTTCTTCTCAAGAAATTCTACATATTCCCTATTTTCAAATTTTTCAGAATTTTTAGTGAGGATTTGGGAGCTGATGGAATTAAGCACATCCATTTAATTTCCCATTTAGACTCCATAGATTTTTTTTTTTTGAGACCAAGTCTCAATTTGTCACCATCAGTAGAGTGCGGTGGCGTCACAACTCACAGCAACCTCCAGTTCTAGGGCTTAGGTGATTCTCTTGCCTCAGCTTCCCAAGTAGCTGGGACTATAGGCGCCCACCACAAAGCCTGGCTATTTTTTTTGTTGCAGTTTGGCTGGGGCTAGGTTTGAACCCACCACCCTTGGTGTATGGTGCTGGCACCTTATCCACTGAGCCACAGGCACCACCCTCTCCAAAGACTTTTTAAAAAACTATTATAATAACAATAACAAAAAAACCTTTGAGATCATGGTTCTAATTCAGGATGTTACCTAGCAGATAGATTGTGTTTATGCAAGCTAAACATGGGGCCTTGTAGGCTGTCCATTAGGAAGAGTCCCCTGTCTCCCACTTCGCCTCACCACCTGCCTGTCTGCCAGACGCACCAGAAAAGCATCCCATAAGCATGACCTGTAAGGAGCACAGAGTGCCTGTGTAAAGAACAGGGCGCTGCCTCCAAAGGACAGAGGTAGGCTTGGCAACTGGAGTTTGGGCTGGAGTTCAGCCCCCACTCAACCCTCTTCTGGGCGTCTCTGTGTAGTGCACAAATACACTCACCCAGGTCCTTCCCATTCAGATTTCCAGTTCTGGACGTAGTGCACTGAGTTATGACTTGGCTTATACCTAAAGGCTCAGTTTTATACCTAGATGGTATACTGGCCTAAAATTGCACCTGGGCTTGAATCTGTGCATTTATTCACTGTCTGGGTGAGCACAAAAGGCCAAAGAGTTAAAATCAATTGCATTTAAGGGTGAATAGTGTTTCTTTAGGGTTTTAATGCTCTATGTCTCTATCAAAGCAAGTGACTTACTTGAACAAGTAAAGACTCAAGACCCTTCTCTAATTGGAAAAGTAGCTCAAATGAGAGACACAGACTTTCTCCATGAGGAAAGAGTTTAGGTCAGAAGAAACATTTTCCTGGATGAGAAGAGCCCTGATAAGGGGACCAAGGTCTCAAGTCAGAACAAATGCACCTGGAAAGGGACCTGGAAACAGAGAAATGGGGAGCAGGAACCAGGGAGCAGGGGAGTCAACGGGGGGGGGGGGGGGCAAAGTTATATTAAAAAAATAAAAAACAACCCAATTTCCAGGGTTTTCCCAAAAGAGTAACAAACCAAAAATTTAAAA